>JAWZYV010013625.1:0-107567 GCA_038373885.1 Cheiracanthium punctorium
TGCATATTTGTTGTACTTGTCTATGCAAAATACTGGTTTACAGCGCCAGTGGCTTATATGGCACCTGAAAATGACCTGAAGATTTTGAAGGACATAGTTGAGTTCGAAAAACATGATACAGTTTTAGCCAAAGTCGCCGGGGAAAAGATGTTGGGTCATCTTTGGTATCTTTCTGAAGAACTGGTTGCTCTAGCTTTTTTTGATAAGCAAATTTCTAATGAAACAAAATGCAGAATGATTTTAGCACTGAATAACGAAAGTTCGGAAAACAGTCCTAAAAAGGCATCTTTGAGGTATGATGCAATCAAAAATCAAAATATCGAAGATTTCGTTACAACAAATACAATGAAATTTTTCAACACGACTGGTATTTCATGCGAGTTCATACAAAAAGATCCTGAGCTGTGGGAAGAAGAAAGCTACAGGTCAGCTAAAGAAATTGTACAAAACATGAGAGTCGTTAATGATATAGCTGAACGAGGTGTTGCTTTGATGGAAGAATACAACAAATTACATACAAACGATGAGGAGCAGAAGCAGTACTTGATGCTGTTAGTTAAGAATTATAGACAGAAAAACCCCAACGTCAATAAGTCAAATTTTATATAACATTTTTTCTTTCTTTCTACTTCGAGGTTTCAACACTGTTATTTAGTATTTTCATTCATAAAACTGTATTCTGATTGTAATAAAATTATTTATTTTAAAATTTATCGTTTTTGCTTCATTTCTCATATTTCAAAATTCGGTAGCGACCCTTAAATATCAATTAAAAATTTTTTTAAAAATACTGGTATGTTTTCTAGTGGAATAGACCATTTTTAGGGGTTGAGAGTTAAAAAAAAAGGGAAAAAAAATTTTTGGGGTCTTTTATGAATCACCCTAGTCTATACTCTTCATATAAAGTAGATGGAACTTATTTAAAAAATCTGATCTAATCATTTTTTTTCTTAAATGCGATTTAAATAGATATGATTTTTTTAGACCCTGCTGCAAATTATGTTACATATTCAGAACAAAATTTATAAAAGAAAAATTTCTCCGATACAATTACCACTTAAGTATCAGGTGAGAAAAAAAATCCAATCCATAACAAAATAAGTTTTCTAATTTGAATTTTGACAGAAATTATTACATTGGAACTCCGATCTATCGTTCCCACATTCACCATTTTCCCGTATTGATAGTTTTATTTCTATGGCCCCCACACAAACTGTATACAAATAACATTAACAAAACCCGCATATATCGTTTGTCAAAAATTCACATCCCACGTTCATTGTAAAATGTTTCTTCTGACCGAAATGAAATTTACTGTGAAGTGGATCAATATGGCTTACAAATTTACTTCCTGGTATGATATCTTGGGTTGATGATGGTATAGATGAAGAGTTCTTACATCCAGCAGGGATGTGTATGGTGTGAAATGTAGTAATTATATTTCCCAGTGCCGGATTAACAATATAGCAGAAGTAGCAAATGCTACGGGCCCCCGCACCTTCAGCTTGAAAGTTTTCATTTTCTCCCTCCTCCTCCCGGTTTTTTTTTTTATAGCAAAAGATAATTATCGTAACTTTTCTTTCTTTTTTGGTTTCGCAGTAGGATGCGTAGCTACAGTGGGTGACACCTGGGGTGGATATAAGTGGTGTCACCCCCCATACGAGCATTTTTGCCCCCATACATGCAATATTTTTGGAATTTTTGCAATACAAGCCATCGGGTGTCACCCCTTTAACGGTAACACCCGGGGAGGACCACCCCCCCCGCCTTGCTACGCCACTGGTGCTATTTCGTTCAATCCCAGATTTTTGTCTACGCAACTATGTATGCATGATTTGTAGACATGAACTGACACGGTGATGATCATTTCAAATGTGTTGGCCAGATAACGTGGAGGTGGGAGAGAATAAAATGCTGAAAGTCGCACGAGGTTATAGATTTCAATTCCAAACATGTGTTTTATGGAACAAGAAAAACAAACATGGTACACTCATGGATTAGAATGCCCTTCCAAACAGTATTTAAAATTTTTAAATATAGTTGTAATATGCAAGGCGAAGATTCAGTACACAATTTTAAGATCGATTTCGATTCCAGATGTGTTCTATGGAACAAGGGAGAAAAATACGGCACACTCATTAATAATGATACACTTTCCAACTTAATAGAATAAAGAAAGAAAATAGGGAGGACGCATGGATTATGATACGCTTTTAAGATATGGCACTTGAGTGCGTATTTAAAATGTGAAAGTGTTTAAGATTTTCTTACTGCTGTTTTTTTTTTTTTTTTTTTGATAAGACAATTTTTGAAGCTCTATTATGGAACTGTAAATCCATTAGTAGATAACTTCTTGAAAGAATATGCATAAACTTAATTTAGCTATTAAATGCTCCCATTATTTATTCAACTGATTACCTAGGTGAAACTGAATGAGTATTCTAAAGACAGCAATAAGACACTTATACAGAAGTGTATTCAATACACTGTGGAACAAAACATGCGGTAGCCAGAAAAAAGATTCGGAGAAGGTCCAAACGGGGAGAAATGCAGAATTTTTCAAAAGTGTCTTCATCATTATCTTTGTGTTGACAAAAATCGCAACTCGGGGGAGGGGGTATTCAGACCCTTGGACACCCACTTAAGTAAGGCCTTTAAAAAGTATTTTCTTATCAATAATATTACAAGTTTGTCTTTATTTCAAGAATGAAACCAGAAATAAACAAAACATGGAAAGAAAACTAAGTGCCAAAATGAAAGAAGAGAGTCAGGGCTGGATCAAGGACAAATTAAAGGAGGGTGTCGGAGGGGGCGACCGCCCCTCCCAAGAAAAGAGAAATTAATGTAAACAATCCTATTTTACTTCCTTAAAATGGATGTGTATGTGAATCCTCCAACTAACCGCCTCCACCCAAAATTGCATTAATCCGTCAGTGGGACGGATTATTCATTAGGCTAAGTAGGCTGTATCCTATCGGCCCCGATCCTTTCAGGGGCTTTTGCAGTAACAGATAAAATGAATTTTTAAATAAAGTTGCAATTAAACTTTTCAAAATGACTATGTGCAGAAAATATTTGTGGCTATTTCTGAGGATTTTCTCTGGAAAGCGAGCTGAGCTTCTGCATGAGCCGAAGTCCATAGGAATGTAGGAATAAAAAAAGCGCACCATAAAAAAAGATAGTCCCACACGAAACAATAACTTATTTAATTATTGAACATTAACTTTTCTTTTTGTGGTAGATATAAGGATGGTATTTAATCGGATGTCCCCAAGTGCTTTTATTTTAGAGTAAAAAAGGGAGGGGTGGCTTTGGCGATATTCGAAGGTGTATGGAGTAGGGGTAAGCTATCTTTATAAAGCTTTTGGTATTAGGCTTCAATTTTTTTTTTTTTTTTTACATTTTGCAATGTTTGAACACAGGCATTTTGAATTATTATTTCAAACGATAATAATATATAGTATGTAAGCCATTTATTATATTTTGAGACCTTACAATTATGATAAATTATCATATTAAACATAAATTAACCGCGTTAGATATAAAGGAATTGTTTTTTGGCCGGTCGAAATCACAGGTCGAGGTCGTGAAATTCAGTAAGTTGGTTTAGGTAAAATAATTAGAACGGGGAGGATCTTTGCACAAAGCCAAGACTGTCGGGGTATCCGGGAAGCCATAACCCAGGCAAACTGAAAACAAAGGTTTTCTGATACTCTAGCTCTACAAAGAAACTCACAAAATACTTGATCACATTTAAGATTATTATATCCTGCAAAAACATTTGAAAGTAATATGATAATGAACGTTTTATCCAAATTTTTAATTATTTATTATATCGATTATTCTATTAAGAAAACATTGAAAATTTTTTAAACAAAATATTTTAGATCATTTTTACGAGGGTAGGCTGAAAAGTAATCCACACATGCTTATAGAACATTGAACGAAATGGCGTTTAAAAGTGCTCTAAGCGTTGGTGGAAGTAGCAGTTCCCCTCTATACACATGTGCCATTTGAATGCATTACGTCCATGTAGTGTATTTTGAATAGTTAAAGTATAGTGCACTATATCTGCCTGTCCTCAGTTTGGTCTCTTACGAATTAACTCATTAAACAAGTGGCGTTAAAAATGTGTAACCTAGTATTAGTAAAGACCTTCCAAATAATGGAATAATTTTACAAGTATTTATTTTTAGAGGGGGAAAAACTATGTTTAAATTCAAAGTTTAAAGTACATTTTGTTTTCGAAGGTTCAAAAAATTTATAGAAACAATTATCAGTGTATGTAAAGTAAACTTTTCAAGTTGTATGTTTGCATATGTTAAAGGGGGTAGGTATGTTAGAAACTCTAAATATATATCCATGAACATTAATAAAAAAACTGAGTTGTAGATATAAATACCTTTAAACATTGTCAGACTATCTATTTACCCCCCCCCCAAAAAAGTCTTCATTTTGTGGGGCATTTTTTCCGCACACCAATTTACTAGGAGAAATTGATTTGCCTAGTGTTAGCTCTTACTTAATCAAGTAAAGTTCGTAAAAGTTGTTTTATTTTATTATCGGACAAAACCTAGACATCAGTGCATCCGAGAGGGAGGAAGAGTTGGACTAAATCCCTCCCAAATCTAATACGTGGGAAGTTTTAGTTTTGTTTACACCTAATTAGCATCAGCAGTCCCATTAACTAATTAATTCGCACTAAAAATAAAAAATAATATAATTAGCACTATTTATTTTATCGGTTAATTTATCTATACTACTATGTGAGGGTGAAATCCCCCCCCCCTCCTTAAAAAAAAAACAACTTTCACCGAACTAAGGGCCCCTTGGCAACATTTGCTACAGGCCCCGCGCTGTCTTAATCCGTCACTGATATTTCCATTGATTTAGAAGTAGCAACGTGCGGCATTTTAAAAATGGAAGAGATGCGATACAAAAAATGAAAATAATGGAAGCTGAGAATATGATTTATGCTGATGAAACTGAGCCAACACTAATGCTTAGTTTATCCTACACAATAACAGTATTTGAAATTGTATGACATATACAAACATGAATACACATAAAGAAAAAAAATAAAATAAATAAATACTGTAAATTGTAAAAATTGTATTTAATTAAAAGATTAATGAAAAAGCCAGTGTAAAATTACTGACTTTTTAAAAATAAGTATCATTTAATTTCTACACAACTTCAATTAGCTTCATTTACAATTTGGTAACAAACTTAGTACTTTTGGTATACTGCATACATCATTTTCCCCACATGCCTAGCTTTTTACTATGCACTCCTTCAAAAATGATAGATCGGGGTTCTACTGTATTTTTTTTTTTAAAAGGGAGTGTGAAGACCTGTTCTAGTAAACCCCTAAACAAAATTTGGTAGGCGGGACTACTTTTCTCAGTACTCTAAGCAACAAGCAAATACCTTGCTTTATTTATATAAATCAAATTAATACAGCTAAAGCACACTTATTTACTATTAACAGATTTAATTATTCTTTAGACATAACATGAAATTATTTTAGTCACTGGAATTATTGATTTAAAACATTTCCGTCTTCTTTAAACTAATGTTTGCTGCATATTTTAAAACTTATAAGTATTTGTTTAAAGAATCGATTCGGGGGAAATGCCAAGCAAAAACAAAATTTTTTTTTTGAACAGAGTAATTTTGTGGAATGAAGAGCAATTAGAAGTCTAGTATCAATGATAATTAAATGAATGCTATTATTAAAGAAAAAGTAAATTGTAATAATTGAAAATAAAAATTAGGAAAAAACTAAAAAATAATGCTAGACTTAAGATTTGAAAAATCTCAAAATAACACTGAATAAAAAACTACTGAAAGACTGGTGCTAAAGACAACTAAAAATTGTTTATGCAAGCATGCCGCAAGCCACAAAGGACTCTTTTACGAATTATAGTTCAAGTCATTTGCTCAGTTCCAAAAGTATATACATAACTTAATTCCCCAATGTTTCTAGAAACTGCAAATATTTGATAATTCCAGGTTTGAGGCCACCCTGTTATACAACCAAATTGTAATTAAAACTTTTCATAAAAACTGTTTTGAACTTACGTTTAACTTATAAAAATGACTTTGCATAGTAGTGTAATTTAACTGGTCATATTTAATGTTATGAAATTATGCTCGCCTTCCAATTTTGATGACCTTTTGCTTTGCATTAATTTTGCAATGTTAATTAAAAATGATAGTCTTCGAGAATTTAGAACTTAGAAAATGTGTATCAATAATACTTTCTTTCATGACATCAGTAAATCATATTTCAAATGCCACTGATTTGAATCGCACGGTTCTCAAATAAGGGAGATAAGATGTCCAGTTAAAGTGGGGATCAACTAAAAATATTCAAAATCTAAATTGGTTAGCTCTAATTTTCATTTCGGAAAGCAGATACCACTCTTTCAGTTATTTCCCCCTCTTCAGCCTGGGACATGCAGTAGAATTTTATCATCTGATTGGGAGATTAGGGATGTCAAGAGCCAGTAGGTTTTCTTTTAATTTCTTTTCCTGAAAATTGTGAGAGTCGTCAGTAACTTCTAGCGACTCAAGTCTTTAGTTTTAAAAACCAAACAGCCAGAATGATCAACTGTTCATACAGCAAGTTTAGCTTTGATTATTCCAAACTTTATTACTCGAGTGTTCCTATCCCAGATGCATTAAGGTGTTACATATGACATTTCAGAATGCTTAAAAGGAAAGTGAAGCACATATAAACACAATGTGCAAAAACAATGTAAATTTTAATCAGATCGCCATGAAATTGCAGAAAAGGGGTTTTTGCGATCAATACAATAAACCCGCAATTCAGTGGAAAGGTCGTGAGCATGCAAATGTTGGGAACAAAACATCACAGGCGACGTGAGTATATGCAAAACAGTGCAATCTGCATGCGTAACACAAGAGCACAATAAAAGGAAAGACTGAGAAGCAATTAAGGACTTTGCTGCGAGTTCTCTTTAAAAATATAGCTAGAGGAAATCAAGTAGACGACTTCATACGTGGAAGAATGATCGGAAAGCAAAAGGAGGGGGCGCTGCATGACCAGTAGAGTTGAAGAGTTCAAGCACTTTGAAAGTCTTCCAAACTATAGGTACAGCTGTGGAGGTCGCCCTAGGAAAACAACAGCAGTGGATGACCGATTTATCATCCTGCAGGCAAAAAGAGCCCGAAACCAATCAGCAAGCACAATTGTGTAGCAGCTGTGTACAGCAATGGAGCAACAAGTGTTGCAGTTAACCTTGTCCAGAAGCCTTCACAAAGGTCACATATTCGTCTGTTGTCCTGAATGCTGCATCCCTTTGAAAGTTGGCCATCGGCACTATCGTTTAGGGTGGTGCAAGGAGATCAAAATCGGAACATCTCATCAATGGAGTTTTGTCCTCTTTACAGATAAAAGTAGTTTCAGTGCCATAAGCGATTCTCAGTCAGTTGATTTTTTAGAGAGGTCGTGTCACTGTTTCATCCCAGTACAGGGCTGCTACTCAATTTTTGAAAAAATTATCCTTGATTTTTCCAGACCTTTTTGTGATAAAAATCTGGACTATTTTTTACATTAATGACAACTTTGTATACCTATTTAATAATTTCACATTATGTGATTTTCCAAGTTTTGGGATAAAATTAGCGATTTTCCCCTGGCTTTTTTTGTTCGCCAAAATGAAATTCCCTAACTTTTCCAGGTTTTCCCTATTCTCCCTCACACGTAGCAACCCTGCCAGTAACATCACGGAAAGAGACTGTTACGGTGGTCCTGGAGTTCTGGCATTATGCTGAAGGGGTGGACTGAGCTCCACATTTTTGACATAGATTTTGTAACTGGCGATGGTTATTGTTAGGAGGTGATCCTTCCCTCATGTGAACCTGTTCAGAGGGGCCTTTGGAGCAGACTTCTTTTAAACTGATGACATCACTAATGGATTGGCCAGTGTACTTCCAATTTAAATACCATAGAACATGTTTGGGAAGACATCTTGTGGCAGGATTACATCCTCTAGGGAACACCCAACAACTGAAACAGATGCTGATTGAGGAATGGGCACTCTTACCTCAAGAACAGTTGGACAATTTTGTGCCAAGTATGGAGAGATTGTGCAAAGCAACCACTGCAGTAAGGGGAGGGCATATCCCATACTAAGGAACCTTTGCTTGTTGTCTTTCCTCTTGTACGCAAAATCATGTAACAATACCGAGTTCAAAAAAGCCTTTGTTTTATTCTATACTGTATGGATTGTATTCATTTTTGCACAACTGTGCTTTCGTCATCGTTTAAATACAAAATGCCATCTTTCATTTCTGAATTTCATGTGTCTCAGATGATTTCGTGTGGAGTTAAGGTAAAAAGAGCACCTGTTGCTTAAGTTTTGCACACCAATGTGTTTGTTCTCATTGTATTACAGGATGAAAATTTAATATGAGACAAAGATTAATAAATTATGGTACAGTAAAAAATTTTAGCAACTGAAGAAGGCTGAACCTTTTGGCTACCAGAAATGATGATAGTCTTGATACTCATTTACATTTATATGTTTGTTATTTTACAGTGTTTTTAATTAATCTTGAACCCATGTTTATTATTGGGTGCTCTCTTAAAAACAGTAATTTATTTATATTCTTTGGGAAATTTTTTGTTGCAATTTTTTTAATTAATGTCTAATAAATGTGAATTACCCGAACATTTGCTGAATATTGAAGACTACTGTCTTATGCCACCAACAGATAGTTTATTTCTAATACAAAGATTTAGACTTATATTACTATCCATTAAAAGTATTACAAAAGATTTTGTTTTATACTGCTTACATTATTATGATGACACCATGAGAAAATAGGCTTAGCCATTTTTAGTCATTGAACTGACAATTTATTATTTTAAAAATGAAGTGCTAAGGTAAATACATAGTTAAAAATTACTGAATAATGGAATACACCTTTTAGAGATTGATGAAAATTTGATGAGCAGTATTTACGATAAAGCTGCCAATATCACACTCAAGCTAATACAAGTAAAAGAATTTATCATTTAAACATTATAACAGGAAGGCATGTAAATTACACTCAACTTGACAGTAAATGAAATTAAAACGTTGTATTACAGCTGATTTAATAATAATCCAACACTGCTACATTTTCAGACTGAATTATTTTCTCTTTAAGGCAACTTGTTTTTCTTTTGTGCAGAATGTTAGGTATAAAAAATCTTAGCAGCTGTTAATTGCAACAAAAAGACACTGCAAGAGTATTTTATCAAGTAATACGTTAAGCTAAATTCCCAAGTGAAACACAAATATAGGAAATGGCAGTGATTTACACCTTGAGTAAATGTGTTATTGCGACAACTTTAATATTAAAAAAATTAAAAAGCAGTAATTAATAAGACATTTAGCAAGGTGGCAAGCTTTTACACCAAAATTATCTTTTAATTAGCTTCTTTCTTCATTCAAAAATATGATTTTAAATATTAGCCTATTTGTACATTGAAGCATAGCTAGATTAAAATATCTAAAAGTCCTGCTTTTAATCAGAAAGGTAAAGAAGTTCTTAAAACTAAATTGCTATTCCAAGATCCCCTGCTTTTAATTAATATATCTCATCTAAAAATGTGTAATTATTTAACATTATCAAATTATATTATTCAGGATTTAAAACTAAATACCAAGATTCAAATTGTTAAAATATAGGAAACCTGATTCAACAATTGGTATTGCGAGTTAAAAAAATGATGCACAGTTTGGATGTCCCTACATTACTTTAGCTTGAAACGCAGACTTTATTTAAGGAAAAATATTACATGGCATGCAGTACCACCTGTTAACGCAATATTGAATATGAAATGTCTGACGATATTTACTGAGCCACTCAACTTAAAATTTTGATAAATACAACAATAAAAGAAACTAAGCAGAAAAAATCCTAAGGTTTTTATTCAGAGATACAATCAAATACCTCAATGAACCAATATCACACATTTTTATTTTGCACAGTGATTGACTAAACCATTCATAATTTGGAAGAAAATATGCATTTGAAAAGTTAAGATCTTATTTTGAGAAATCTTTTTTCCCAGCTGAATGAGAACTAATAATAAAGTATAAATATGTATTTTAAAATAATTTTTTTCTTTTAACAGATTCAAAACCCAACTATTTATTAAATATGAATGTAAATGTATCAAGCATTAAAAATGAGCCAGGAAAAATCAGCCACCAAGTGTGCCTTTTAATAAGAATACAGAGCAAGCTGAAGTGTAATTAGGGAAAATCCCATAGGTGCCACAAATAAAACAATCACAGAAGACAATCATATCACATAGAAATGATAGCTTTGGAAATGTTTCGACATTCATATATATATTTTTTATATATGCATTATAGATATTTGCAATCAATTCACAAGAATCGCATTTTCTGGGTGAAATTAACATTCAGCTTTTACAGTTGAGCAAGCAGGCATAGTTTTCTACCAGACTAACAAATTTTTACTATCTTAAGTTATCATTTCTCCTATCCAATGGTGTTATAGATTGAAATTGATGGACTACAAAACACAATATGAAATTTTAGCTTTACACCTGGCAGTCTTTCTTACATAGTTCCAATCAACAGAGATCGCTCATTACAATTTTAAGGGGGTGTGAACCTTTTAAACCTTATTTTTCCCACATAACAAGCAAGTTTATCTATGCCACAGAGTTAAGATTTTTATTTTTATCATACAGGTATATAACATTTTCAACTATGAAAGTGCATATTCAGCACTAAAATAAAAATGATTTAATCAGCCAAAACTTTAATGTTTTATCATGTGAACAAATTACACAGACTGGTTCCAATTCTATTGAATTTGCCAATACAAAGTGGTGAAACACTAACTGCAATTATAAAAGAAAAGTTAAAAGCACTGTACGAAAATTATTTTGACAATTGCAAAATAATTAATGACATAAATCAAAGAAAGTTCTTTTTAATATGTAAAATGCATATAAAAAGTTCTGTAGACAGCTAGTGGATGATCTTTCAAAGCTTAGAAGATGCAATCCCCCTTAAAATTATGTTCTTTGAAAAAAGATAGAAGCCTATGCTCAATGTAGCCCTGCCTTGCATAAGTAAACAGGGAAAAACAGCTGTCAGCAAGGCAATTATTTGATGATTACTCTTGCTCGTCTCCAAGATCATGCTTCACCTTTGAAAAATCAAAATCTTCACCAGTGCCACGTCGAAAGATGTCCAACACATCTAAGCAAGTGGTCTCAAAGTGAGAAGTAGCATCATAGGATTCTGATATGAATATCTTTAAGAGAAACATTTAGAAATTAATCAACCATAATAAGCAATAACAGCAAAAAATACACACAAGCGCAATATTTTTTAAAAACATAACAAGCCCCCCTCCCCCCCCCGAAGAATAAAATTCATTAAAGGATTAATGCTTACTCAAGGTTACTCCCTTCTCCAATATACAGTCAACTCCCTCTAATCCGCATAAGTTTTGCTCAAAGGTTGTGCAAATTATAGGATTTTGCATATTATATGTCATTGTTTACATTTTTCTTTTGACGATTTAGAGCAAGTTGATTAATTTAATAATGCATAAGTAGACATTGAAATGAAAAGATGGTATCTAATAAATTTTAAGATCAAGTACTTTTTACAATAGTAACTCAACTTATCAATCATTGAAGGTAAATAATTTAAGCATATGGTATTCAATATCATAAAGCTAAATAGTTACTTTAATTACAATTATAACTTAGCTGGTAGCATTACTCAGAAATTCTAGTCATTTCACTTTCAACAGACTGAAATCTTTCACCAGTGTTTCGTTCTATGAAGAAAAATTGCATTGTAAAATTATTTGTTTACATCAGAAATGTATGGTGGATTATAGGAATTTGCAGATTATAGGGAGCGTACTGTATTATATTAGGGTGGTCCCTAATGAGGGATGAGAACACAGTTTCAAGTACATGGAGTCCACACAAGATTAATCTTTAAAAAGAGCAGCACATGTTCCACTCTTCAAGCCTGTTATTTGCAGCTGTTATATCAAATAGTACTTTTTTTTTTTTTTTTTTTTAAACTGGTTCCTAGTAGAAACTAATCCAAGACTTCTGGTGAACAAATTCAAACAAAATGGTAGCGTGTAGGATGAAAATCATCCTGGACGACCATCAACATCCGACGCTACCGGTTTGTTTGAATTTGTTCACCAGTAGCCTGAGTAGTAAAAGTTCACAACTTAAAACATTCTCTAACGGATCAAAGTTTTGGTTTGGTAATTCAATTTGCATAGTGGAACAAGGGCAGCCACGTGGAGATATACAGCATGCTCATTAAAATCCCTTGCCATCCTCTTAACTTTCTAATGGCTGCTGCTATATTTATAAAAGTGCTGTCTAGGTATAGTAAAGTAACCATGTGTTTGAATGAAACAGCCAACGGCACCACCTGGTGGAAAACTGCTGAGTTACCATACCCATCTTAGAAATTTAGTAAGGTACAGGGAATAGTCAACTACAAAATTATTCAACATCATTGATTTAGAAAAAGAAGCCACTTTGCATACATTAATGTTAATAATAGAAATGTAAAATGCAAGGGTAAAAGAGGATTACTTACACTTGCTCTAGCTTGCCACTAGTCATGTACAATGTGCAGCGGGAATTGAATATTAGAGTCTAGATCTGTATTTTGCTGACGAAAAACACTGAGCATGAAAGATAAATGAACCTAATGTCAGGCAAGTGCAATTTAGGAAAATGATCATAAAAATGTGCATTTTGTTTTTCATCCGCAGCATTATTGAGCACATTGATGCGAGTAAGGCATTTTTTCTTACAAAATCGATAATACTGCACAACTTTGTAATTAACTTACCCCCCCCCCCCCATACCTCATTCTGTTTTCGAGATAGGAATGCTAACTCAGCAGTTTTTCAGCAGGTGGTGCCATAAATGGTTTCATTCAGAAGCATAATTTCATTTATCTTGACATAACTTTTATGAATATAGCAGTAGTCGTTCCAAAGAGGGTGCCAAGGAACTCTAGTGAGCATACTGTGTATTTCCTACATGCAAATTGTGTCTATGAAAATGCTGCATTTTAACTTCCCCACCAAATTTACATATTAATTTCTTCAGATTTTTGTATTAAGGACCAAGTTAATTTAATAAAAAATAAAGAATTTAGATGGAAGAAAAATTAGAACTTTCTACAAACTAATTCAAAAAGCGAGCACTTTTAAGGTATGTATACACAATGTAAATTGTTTAAGAAGAGAAAAGAATTAAATATATCTTACTTGACTTTCTTCTCCATTATCTTTTGGCTTAAAGCAGTCACTAACCCAAACAAACCTATTAAAAATTTCAAAATTTGAAAATAGTAACAAAGGAAATTTAAGTACAGAAGAAACTTTCATACATAAAGGCTTAAGAAATCTCAATTTAGAAGACATACAAATATGCAATCAATCTTTTTTGGGGGGCTATGTATGGAAAGGTAAGTCTGAAATAATGCAAAAACTGCTCAAATTCTTATCTTAAATAAAAACACTTAATAATGGAAAATACATGAACTAAAATTAAACATCAACAGGAATTTCTGTTATGCAAGGAATCTTGTAGAGAAATTAGAGCATTTAGTTGTTTTTATTTCCTAGACAACTGGAATGTAAAATTGTTGCTATTTTTGGAAGAGATTTACAAACATTTAAAACTAATCTTTGATTAAAGTATATATGCATAGTACAAAATTTTTTCATGTTGTAAATATTCTTACAATGATCTCTTACTTAAAGACTTATGAGCTTTTCCCCCCTTGGTCCTCACCAGGAAAAACAATGATAATTCTCATTCATTTATGCATGCTGCAGCACTAAGAAGTGCCTTGCATTATGCTCGTCACAAAAGAAATGTTCTCTATTTTAAAATTAGATTTTTCAAGTAGACAAGTGTTGCTTAATTGGATTAAACCAAATTTGGGTATGTAACCATTTTTATTTCTTGGTGTTCGCTATATGTAGCATAAATAAAAAAAAAAAAAACATTGCATTCTGAAATTTAGATTTTTCAGTATATGCCAGACATGGTACAGACTCACAGAAAAGGCTGAACTTTTCGCAACCTCTCCAACTTTAAAATACAGAATTCATACAGCTAAGCAGTTTTAGTAGGATGTATGTGAGTAAAGGAAGCAATTAGAATGAATTTATCAGCCTATATACAATTCTTTTTGCTACAGTACTCAAATACGCTACATAACACTACAAGACAAATTCTTTTAGCTACAGCAATGCAAGGTAGAAAGATGAAAAATCATCTTTAACCAACAGTTGATCAAAACTACTGCCCAGGCTCATAGAAAATGCAGAAACTTGTCTGAATTAGAGGCTTTATCTGAAACGCATTTTCAACAAAGCAATGCAAAAAGTTGGAAACTACTGATCTTATCAATATGAAAATTATTCTAAACAAAAAAATTTATTGCATTTGAGAATAAAAATTAATCTAAATATTTTTTTGAATAACTGAATGCTGTAAGTATTTTCTTGAATTTGCAACTATTTTAAGTAAAAATTAATTATACCACATACAAATAATTTTATTTGTAACATTAGATCACAAGTCAGTGTTGCCTTCTCATTTGTATCACACATGATCACTCCATTGCCCAAAATTTCTGTTTGCCTGCAATCTCTTGCAAAGGCATCATTGGGCCCTTTTCTTATGAGAAATGGTGACAACTGACCAGTATATTGCACTTTTGAAACAATTTGTCGCTCCTCAGCAAGCACTACTTACAGGAAAATTCTCCAACACTTGATGAGCTGAGATGCTATTTCCCAGGCTTGTGCATCGATTTCTGGTAACACATTGCTAAGTGTTAATTTTTTTTTCTTTCTTTGCAACAAGTGTGAAGTGGGAAAGGTACGTTGTACCTACTGAATCCACCTTGATGCAATTGTTCTCAGCGTCTGAGCTCTTCCTGATAGCTATATTGTCGTTTACAACACCATCTGTTGGTGCAATTCGTTACTAAAATTTTGAGGCTTCTACATTAAATTCCTACAGTTGTTTTAATAAGAGCACTATTGGTTTCATGCTTGTATAAATCACTTGAGTTATTTATTTTTAACAAGTTAGGGGTCCTTCGTGAAACACCATGCATATGTTGTTCAAGTAAATATGTATAGATTTTAGACAGTATTACGCAAGCAACTAGTAAACATGTAGAATACTAGGAACAACTTACTTTTGTTTAATTGGTCCTAAAAGATCAAGGCCAGGTTTGATTTCTTGCTCAGGGTTATCTGTTTCAACAGTTGTACTTACCATTGCAACAAACCAACCTTTGGCCGCTACTTGATGAGTGTAGGATACAAGTGATACATAAATATCTATTAATATAAGATAAATATAAGAATTTTATGGGGAAAAAATTGAAGATAACACAGAATTTGTACAATTTAACATATCAGAACATCTACAACCATGACCAAAAACAATTGCCACCACTTCAATTCTTGGATACTAAGTTCTTTTGACTTTGGCCAACTAGCACATTAATTCATATTAACATACTAAAGATAAAAATTAGCAAATTCGGTTAGTAACCGGTGGCCGGTAGTCTCCATATTTTTAATGGCCACCCACAGTGAATTTTTTTTACATATATAAAAATTAAATAATTTAGTTCATTATCATTAAAAATCAATTTAATGGATCACATTTATTATAAATAAAATTAATTTTTATAAAAATGTATTAATTAATAAAAATAAGCAATTTTTTGTTATCAATGTGTGGTTGCAAGTGAATAAGAATCATTAAAAGAACTCATCAGTTGCTTCACTTTTATACAAGCCCAACAGGACGTAATAGGGTGTGTGTGTTTATTTCCCCTTCTCTTTTACGGCAAGATAAAAGACAGAAGATCGGTATAATACTTGCACTTAGATAGAATGATGCATAATTATCTTTATCGTAAAATCCTAGATCAAAACAAATCATAAGTCTCACATCCAAATTTCAGATTATTCTTTTGATATGAAAATAAAATAAAAAATTGATTCTCAAAAATTTTAAGACCTATCTTTTTTTTTTTAATTTTGATCAGAAATGGAATGAAAAATTATACATATGGCATTGGCATTTTCTAAAATAAGCATTCAAATGATAGAATAAAAGTGAAGTTTTCTTGTTTTATTGGAAAAAGAATAATTCTTTAATAAATGTCTAAATATTTTCTCAGGTAAAATTTTAGAATCTTAGCAGTCTTGCAGCACATCAGCACACAGAAGTGGAACTTATGACAGGGACATATGTTCTGCTCCTTCCTATATTAGCTGCAAAATACCAACTCACAAGATTATGCTTTTTAAAATTAACTGTAAAAATAATTACCAAAGAAAAACCTGCACATGAGAATAAAACGAAATAGCGATTTTCCTGATTTTAAAATTGAAGTTAAAATGTTTCAGAAATCAATAAACATATTATGGGGAAAATAATACTTTTCTGTTGAGTTACTAAAATGCCTTAAATTTTAATTTAACAATAGAGTATTAAAAACTCTTTTTTACATCTTGTTTTTAAAATTATTCATTTACCAAAAGGCTGCAAATAGATTGAAGTTCAGTTGGCAAATATGGAACCCGGAGATCGGGGATAGTTAGTTACCATAATTTCGCTAGTATAGTCCGCGGACTATGCATGTCAAAAAGGGATTTTTTTCCAGGACACGGACTATCTGGCTGAAATAAATTTCTTTTGCAAAAAAATTTAGTATATTGATCTTGCTTTTTGATCTGTAATTAGCGCGCAAGCTCCAGTGAAGCCGATGCTAACAAATTTATTTCTGTACAAAATAAAAGCACATAGATGCACTTGAAGTGACGGCACGTCGGCATGCAGGGAGCATTTGAATCCCCCCCCCCATTATGTCATTTAAAGCATCGACGTAGTTACAGGTGCGGACAAGCTTCGTGAAACCATTTTAGAAATATTTCCGTCCGTTATGCAGAAGAACCAAATTTTGAATGTGCTTTAAAAAACAAATAATAATAATTTATGTAATACGGGGGAAAACGGGCCTTCACAAACCGAGGTACCGACGCCGCGTCAACATCGAGAAGGTTGTTATTGTTTTGTCTTCACTCAGCGAGCTGGCTAATAAAGCAAGAGAGCGAATTCTGCTGCGACGTTAAAACATGACTTGTATCGCCTAGTCGCCTCAATTTCTTTCTTCTTTTTTTTTTCCAATTGCGAACGCGAATTTTTAATAAAGAAAATTTTTAAATTTCATATTTCGTTAACTTTTAACCGAGAATATCAATTGAATATTTTTTAAAATTATTATGTGGATTGACCCATGAAAATTAGTAATGATCTTTTCTTTTATCTTTTTTTTGCTTGGTTACGTACATTTTTATAAATGATTAATAAAAGTAATCTTTTTATTTATTTAAGGAGGCGATACGTCTTGCCTAAGGACGGATTAATGCAATTTTATGGTCGGTTAGTTGAAATTTGTCTAGTTTATGGAAGTAAAATAGAATTTCTTTTTCCTGTAGCGGAGGAGTAATCGCGCCCCCAATCCCTTTAATCCGTCCGTGGTCTTACCATTAGTTAACTTTTCACGAAGTTACGGTATATGTTTTTAGTAAAATCCGCGTAACTGTTAAAAAAAAAAAAAAAAAAAACTCTGAAAATTTTGATTTTCTTTTTCTTACGGATTTCTTAACATTAACTCACATTTTAACTCACACACATTAAGCATTATTCTTTTATTCAGCATAAAATTAAGACGTGTACGTTTTAATAGCTATAAATATCGAAGTATTTATTTATTGGAATTATTATTAATAATTTATTTATTTAAGAAAAGTATATTTAAACTACCATAAATTATTTTACTTCCTTTGCATGTTGAAGACCTAAAGGAATACGACAAGATTTATATTTTAAATACCATTACTAAAAGCTGCACTTTTATACAAGTTTTATTTGTCGTGTAGACCGTCAGTTTGCTTTATTTAAACAAAAATTCCAGTTTAGCATTCATAAAATGTCTGGAAGTTCTCGTTCGGCCGACGATTTTTCCAAAACCAAGCAAATTTTTGGATCCGAAAATGACTACAAACATTTCGTTTTCAATCCACGTTTTCTAATATATTCGATAAATCTGCCATTTTCTCAATAATCCACAATAGAAGTATCAGTTAAGCTGGTACGTGTCCGTGAAAAAAATTTATAGATTCATCAAGTGCGCAAAACAGCAATAAAAACACGTCGCGAGTAACAATAGCTCACCGACAACGGTTTTCCAGTGGCGAAAGGTCTCGATAGATAATTACTGTTGTGTAGTAGTTCGCCAAGTACATAATTATGTATCAGATGCCTTTCGAAACATCGAAGATCTAAAATAAGAATTTGCCCCTCTGAACTAAGTTTTGAATTTACCAACTCAGGAAATCAGTAACATTGCACTCTAGCTGACTTTAGGCGCAGTGCGAGATGCAGTGAAAACGTACATCCCAGGCGCGCATTATCGTCCTCTTGTTACTCTGCTATGTCCGCTATGTTTTGCTTTAGGTTCGGTAATCACTGTTTTCGGAAAGGTTTTAAAACATTTTCGGAAAGCGGAGGTCTTCCAAAAAAAAACAAAAAAAGCGGAAATCCGCCGAAAAGCGGAAGATTTTCATGCCTGAGAAAAACTAAAGGATTGAAATGTGGGTTTAAGGGGGGGGCAGAATGGTGAAACTTAGAAAGGGAGGCAAACTCAAGGACTACACCGACTGTGAATAACATTAGCTACACCATTGAAGTGAAAGACCACAATTATGCTTAATTTTGGTAAAAGCATAATATATTTCAAATGCTGTATTCATAAAATGTCATGAATAGCTCAATTTTCAGAATTTTTCTCTCTTTTTTTCTGGAAATCTCAAAAAATTTCAAAATTGCAATTTTTGAAATTTTTTTTTATGGGGGTGGTGGTGGTGGTGGTTTATGTATTTTGTACTTTCCATAATTATACACGGTTAATGAATATCAGTAATAATTGTGAATAATCTGTAATACAAAAGCCAATTAAATAGCATAATAGTTCAGAAAAAACTGCAAAACTTAAAACATCAATTAGGAGAGCAAGAACAATACAGCTGACAAACTCTGGAATTATGGTTATTTAATAATTCGCAACTATGTATTTATCACAAGTAACAACCAATATTTGAGGATATACAAATGGTATCAATAACTTTAAGATAACTTTAGCGCTTTTCGTATGAGTCAGCTTAAAAAGAAAACTCCTAGAGGAGTGAGAGGGAGGGCACATTTCGGGGTTTTGAGTCAACTAGGCCCTTGTGAATGGAAACGAAGATGATGAAGGCAGTGACAATATTCCACTCCTGAAATAATAAAATATTTGAAAAAGGCATTGCAATAAGCTACATTTGTGGGAAAGGTCCAATTTCAAAGACTAATTTTGTGAAAAGGCAGTTTTAATCAGTCATATTTTTATGCAGAGGCTATTGTAATCAATTGTATTTCTGTGAAGGGGGCCATTTTAATAAATGTATTTTTGTGATGAATGTTAATGAAACTTGGATGAGCCGAATGGACTACAAAGGGAGAGAGGATGACGGCCATGGTGGGGACAGATGTCAATTTTTTTTTTTTTTTATCGCCATGTGGCGTGGCGTCTGCGAATTTTTACCTTTACAACATACTTAAATCAAAAATCTAAATAAAACATCACATCCTAAACATGTAAGACCAAGTTAAAACATTTATAATAAGTAACTTTAATTTTGCTTTATTATTTTACTGTAGATGTTCCAAGTGTGCACAGCACTCAATCTTTAGCTTAAAGTAGCTTTATCTGAAGATCAATATTTTTCTACAAAAATTGGAAATTGAATAACCTAAGCATTTGAAAATATACCGTATTTAGAACCTGCATATATGTCGAGAAATTTTGGACAAAAAAAGGGGGGGGGGGGTCGACTTATATGAGGGTCCTTAATTTTTAATTATTTTTTAATCAAAAGTCAAAAATGCCCTCTCATAAGACAAATGTTCTTTTCCTACACTCCATAACACAATGACATCTTTTCAGGTTGATTTTCATACCAGGAAGAATGTAGCGATACAAAGATTGAAAACGTGTATAATGTTATTGTTCTTGTTGGATTACGGCCCATTAGCTACGCATGGACTCTAGGCCGAAGGGTAGGGTGCCCCTGCTCCCATGGAGGCCTTTCTAAGGGATCCTAACCCTATACATGTACATGATGAGCCGATGACGACGAAGGAATTTTTTAAACTGTTTGATGAGTCCGATATTGAATCTGAACTTGAATCAGTTTAGCTTTGTATATTAGTATTTTGCCATATCATAGTATCAGTAGCGTCATTATTATTATCTATTATTATCAGTTTAATTTTGTATACTACTTTTGTATTGTTATTATGTTTATTATTGTATATTTAGTACTTTATTTTTTTACAGATGATTTTGAATAAATGTATTTAAAAAAAAATTAAGTTTCTTGATCGGGAAAGTGGTGGATTGACTTATATGTAGGATTTTTAAAAATTCCATTTTTTTTTTTTTTTTAAAGTCGAGAAAGTGGAGGGTTGACGTATACGTGGGTAAATACGGTAACTAAAGTATAACCTTGATATCTCAAAGTCAAGGGAAGAAAAAAATAAGATACACTGAGATTACAAGGCTAAATAAAAGGGTAATAAAGTTGGTAAGTGAAAACACATTTATTCAAGATATCGTGGTTACTGTACTTTTTGAGGAAGGGGGGAAAAAATCTATAAAATAAGTGAAATGTTCTTTTAGGACAATAACCATAAAAGGCTGAAAGCTAAAGCTAAGAAAGGCTGAAAGCTAAGGAAACTAAAAGAAAGTATATCACAATTAAAGGGTCCACGGGAAGAACTATGAGAGTCCAATACAGCTGATTTTCCGAAATCGAATGGCACATGGGGCTTTCATTGTTCTTCCCCAGTAAACTGTATCTTTGGGCTATTTTTTCAGTGTATTTTCATTGTTCTTTCCTCTTATGGGTTTGGATATTAATAGTGCCACTAATGAACAACTGAATGCACTAGATACCAGGGATCAAGCTGTAGTAGGGTTTTTCGCAAAATGCAACGAATTGCACAAAACTGGAAAAAAAAAATTGTCCGACGCGAAAATGCGACAGCCATTTTTAACTTCCGTGTTCTCTGAAAACAGAATTTTCTGATTCCCAGAATAGCCTTTATGCACTTTAGCAATCTTTTCTTTTTTCCCTTCTCAAAATTCTTAAGAGCACCTGTTGGAAATACCCAATCAATCACCTTGAAGGTGGGCTTACCCTTTTCTCATGATAATCTGTTCTTAAAATTTGCAAATGGGATGTTATAATGCCTACGATTGCAGTTTGAAGCAGACATCCTCAATTCTTTGTTCTTATTTTTACTAAGTTTCCTCCATCTGCAATGCTCCCTTCCAGGGAACAAAAATTGGACAAATGGATAGCATTCTTTATTAATTCTTTTTATGTGTTGTTTTAATACCAAAAAATTAAAGAAGCGTAAAGCTGATGACAGCTCTCATTCTTGGAAAATTACTACTTCCGTCATGAATGAAGACCAATGAGAAAGAGAGAGACATATGTAAAAAGAGCAGCGGGAGGGATTTAAAATTTAAAAAATGAGTTTTATTTTCCAAAAAGGCACTTTTGTGTACCATGTGAAAAACATTCAGAACTGTTTTGAAGTTAATGATTAAAGATTATTTCTAAATCTTCAATTCATAAAGGCTGTGACACAGGGGCGTAGCCAGAAATTTTTCATGGGGGGGGGGGTGTTTACGACTACTACAACTTATATATATGTATACGCGTGTGTGAAGAATATACATTTTGTATGGGGAAAAATTCCTCAGGGGGGGGGGGGGTATGACCCCTTTAACTGCCCCATTGGCTATGTCCCTGCTGTGTCAAATTCAAACAAATGCATAACTCGAAATCACACACAAACTTTCTAGCTCGCAATAAATCCTTCTGCATATGTAAATGAATCCATAATTCACAAATGCTTAGTGAACATCTGTAATATTGTAAACTAGCTGAGTGCCCGTTCTTCGCACGGTGGAAAACAAAAAATTTCCTTACATGTGAAATTCTAATTAATTCCAGTGATGTGAAATCTAGAAAAAGCAAAATTATTTCACTCTTCACTTAAAATTTGCGTCATATATGTAATAACCTGAGATCATTGCAATATAATGACACACACACAAAAAAAAAAAACTATGTCAGCATCATTCGGTATCAAAAAAGTGAAAATGGACCGTTTGCAGTGAACTTCTCACTTTCAAAATGTCTTATTTCCTCAGACATGCTGTCTTTTAGGTTCACGTTGTAGCGTTAAATACCTCAGACACTACATGAAATGGACATTTTTTAAAATTTTAAAAATATGTCACCCTCTCTTGCAACCCTTTACAAAAAGAAGAGATAAGAGATAAGACTGCGCTATTTATAAAGGTTTTAAAATTGTTTTTCTAGATTATGCAGTTTAATTTTTCTTCTCACAAATAAATCCAGTATTTATAAAAGGAAATCGAGCCAAGCAAAGAAATCGTCTGCTCACGGGACCCGTTTTTATTTATTTTTTTCAACTGGCAATTTTAATCATTGTTACTGTATCCATGACAACCAAACCGCAAGATATCAAACCGAAATTTATAAGCAGGTGCTACTGAAATGAAAATCCTTCTTTACTTAAAAATTCTCCTAATTTATATTTTCCCTCCGTTCTTCTTTTAAAAATGGGCGAATTGTGTGCTCCGTCTTTTGCCGAAATATAAAAAAGTTATGACAGATAGAATTCAAGACAGCAGTTTTTAAAATATTTTACGAAAGTCAGCGTCAAATTGAATTTTATTTGAAAAATTCCCAAAAATATGCAAATTATGTTACAGTCCGAACAAACAGTTTTTAAAAGAAAATTTTCTCCTCTATACGATGATGTAACTATCATTTTCTTGCGAGTGCAATTACCGGCGTTATTATGCATTACGCAAGAAAAATCGCTAAAAATCGGACAAAACATAAAATAAAACATTTTCTAATTCGAATTTCAGGAAAAAAAAAAAAAAAAATGCTTCAAGGTGTGTCGAGACCCGTCTTGGAGAATTTCCGTACAAAATTTGGTAGGTCTACGATCAAATGTTTCGGAGCTACGCGAGACGCAGACAGACAAACTAACGGACAGTTTACACATTGTTTTATTTATATAGATAAACTGAAGTATGAAGGCCAGATAATACTTACACTAAGCAATCATTTGGAACAAAAACGAATAAGAGTAAAGCAACCAATTATAAATAATGGGAGTTGCCATCGTGTTGCAGAGTTTAGAACTGCATGATTGCTTAGTCATACACAACTGCATAATGCACACTTTTAAGGATCGACATTGAAATCATTTTGAGCCCTCTCCTTTCTCCCAATGAAAGTGAAATATGCCAGATGGCCCTTTTATGCTGAAAACAATCATCACAGTGGCACTCTCAGGTCACGCGGACGAAAGAAAATAGATGAAATAAAGAAACAAGTTATACTGAAAAAAATTCTGAGTATGAAAAAAATAATTATTTGTAAAAACACATTTTATCTGGTTGTATTTATGAGAAAGGTGTCATGGCATTGCTTGAAATTTTGTGAAGGGGCAGTTACACAACACTCATAAAGGTTAGTTTTAATGGATGAAATTTCTGTTACAGGATAGTTTTAACAGATAGCACTTTGTAAATGAATCGTAAAACGTCCTTAATTTTAACTGCATTGATCCTTATGAGGGGGAATGGAAAGTATTGGCAAATAAGAATGAGTACAAGGAGGACATGCCAGGAATTAGGGGGAGAAAAAGGTGAAACACATGCGATAAACAAAGGGAGGCTTTTTTTTACTGAATTCAAGTTCATTGTATATCGCTTCACTATTTCTATTGGAAATCAGAAAAAGTAATTTTCAGATTTCCAATAGAAATCTCCTAACCCCTTAATTTCTTATTTATGTAAATCGAATTTAAAAATAGTACAGTGTAAGTAAAAGAAAATTTAATATTAATTGGTGTTACATTAATTTATAATCAGCTAATTTTCTTTAGCATTTTGCTACAGCTTTTTTCTACATTTTAGCGCTTTTGCTACAGCATTTTCTGACCCAGCTTAAACCCTGCTAGAAACATTGACGAAAAGTGGACTCTCATCGTTCTTCCTGTGGACCCTTCAATTGTAAGAAGAGACCAGCAACTGATGTCTTTCTCTAAAAAATTGGAAGGAAAATACTGCGAGCTGACTGTATTAACTGCTGTAAGAAACACTAGCAATCACAAAGAAAGTGTGGTGGATGGAACAAAGATTTCACCGAGGAGAATGGAGAACTGGTCAAATATTGTAAGATAGGATTAGTAGCTTAAAGGTATGTTTTATGAATCCTAATTTATTGGGGACTAATTATTACAGAGGAACAGGCAACATTATTATTACTTGTCCTTTTAGGTATTAGGTACCACAGGTGCAACTTGTCAGACACTGGGCAAAGCAGAGCATGTTATCCAGAATGTTTGAAACCACCCGCTTACCACTGTGACTGGACCTCCATCCCATTGAACATTTTCTTGTTAAAACTGAAGCATATGATTTAGGGATGTATCATATCAATGGAATGGTTAAAAAAGTTTTGACTTAAGATTGGCAGGTTATAATATCCAAAGAATGTTGACAGTACTGAGTTAACTAAAGAGAATAACTACTGTTGTTAAAGCAAAATGTTTCTCAACATAATACTAAGTTACTGCAATAAATATTTTCCATTCTCATCAACTGGTATTGTGTTTAACCTCAATGTAAAATACAGTTACATACAAGGCTAATATTTTTAGCCATGGCTGAATGTATTTGACATAAAAAGAGCTTAATTTTGTGTAAAACCACTCAGGTTGTTATCATAGAACAATCCAAAAACTCTTGTTTCTTATTTTTAGATTGTAACCAGTTTGAAAAATTGTACAAATATATAAAGAAAAAAGCTACTTAAAAATAAATAAATAAGAACTTGTTTCATGACTTCAGGGCTGCCACCACTAATCAGTGTTGAAAATAGTTGCCTTAGTGGCCTTATGCATAAAAATAGAATCCAAAATAGTATGCAAATACAGTAGACTCTTAAACAATGCAAAGGATACATTCCAAGACTCCTAGCATGTGATAATTTCGCTTTGCGAGATAGGGTAGATATACAACTTTTTGAAACACATACACAATTATTTTAGACACCTATAAACACCCCTTCACAGTTTTAAACCATTCCGTACACTGTAAAAAATGTCACAACTGTTATATATTTATTGGAGAAAGGTTTTCGATAATATATCAAACTACCGATGCTCAATTCGTACTCTTAAATTCAGAAACATAACCTGCATTTCGAAGTAAAATATTCGTGCCGGCAAAAAAATCTATCTCTGACATTCTGCACACATGCTTTTAATCTTTTAATGTTCTACATTTGTTGTTTTTTGTTCAAAGAGGGCAAAACACTAGAATGAGTCACTTTAGCGATCACATCAACATTTCAGTTAACCAAGCATTGTTCAGTATAGAGGTTTAAATATTCATCTTCCAACCGAGGGTCTTTCGTTTGAAACCAACTTGGGGTAAATGAAATATCAATTGTGAGTGTTAAAATAGTAGTCCTGCAAATATCTACCTAGATGTCAATAAAAATTAATTCTAAAATAGTTAGAAATAAGCAAAATCAAAATTGACTGGCAGTAATTTTTGAGATAACATTTTATACAAAACAGGAAGTTTTCTGAACATGTTTACAAAACTTACAGAAACATTTAAAAACAGTTAAAAATGCATTAAAATCCGCTATGTATAGCACTTTCGGTGGCAGCCACCACCTTCTTCAGCACAGGTCTTAGTTCTAAATGGCCAGCTCTCTTCCTCAGTAAGGTGTTCCACCCAGGATCTATCTGCGCATGCGTCATATCATTTAAAGCGCCATCTGTGGTTATAATCTGTAAGGCTTCCACATTTAGGGCATAATAACTATTTTTGTAATAGGAGAGTTTTTGGCTATTGTTAAAGTTGATTTCTATGGGCGTTCTTGGGCTATTTTTAGCCCATAGAAATCAACTTTAACAATAGCCAAAAACTCGCCAATTACAAAAATAGTTATTATGCCTTAAATATGGAAGCCTTACAGATTATAACCACAGATGGCACTATAAATGATATGACGCATGCGCAGATAGATCCTGGGTGGAACGCCTTACTGAGGAAGAGAGCTGGCCATTTAGAACTAAGACCTGTGCTGAAGAAGGTGGTGGCTGCCACCGAAAGTGCTATACATAACGGATTTTAATGCATTTTTAACTGTTTTTAAATGATTTTATACTATCCGTCATTTTGCTTTTAAATTGCTTACAGAAACATTTGTAAATACTTTTCCGCCAGATGCAGAAACGTTTGCTAATACTTTTCTATCAGATGTGGAGATAGTAGTGAATATTTTTCTGCAATTTTAAACTACAATTGCTGTCTGTCCCATATTTTGGGGTAACATTTCAGATTTTTTTTTTAAACAGAGTTAACAATATAGTACTGTTTTCTACATAAAGTAATGAATTTTGGCACTTCTTACAGTTGGCAAAAGATCTCGTGTTGCGGGCCAGGAGTTAGGTTAACTTTAAGACACTCATGAAAAACTTGTGTAAAATCCAATTTGTGTAAGTCAAATTGCATTGTAGTGAGAGTCCACTGTATTGTTAATTCACAAGCACATGAGATAACAATGTTTTTCTGACAGAAGACTATTAGAAGCGCAGGTACAGCTGCAGAAAAAGAAAAGGCCCACTTGCTCTATATTTGGCCATTATTCGTCGGACTGCAAAGTTTTATATACCATTTGTTTGCAAATAATGCATATTTTAATTTTCTAGTAATTTAATTTGCATAAGGGACCGTTTTCATATTTAATTCTGCATCAACTTCCTTTTTTTTCAATGGCAACATACTACTTTGACTTTATTAAACGAAAGAAAGCCTTCAAATTACCCTAAATATAAATTTTCACCAATTTCCTACAATAATTTCCGGAGATATTGCAACTTTTTTTTTTTTTTTTTTTTTTTTTTTTTGCATGATTTTAAGGGACTTTCTGCAAATTGAGAAATGCTATTTGTAAATTCCAAACTTTTCGCCTTTCATTAATTCTGGTCGCGAGAGTTAAAAGAAATAAACTGCATCTAATTCTATACATGGAAAACATTTTATTTGGTGGGATATGGTAGTGGACGCAACAATAGACACTTTATAGAATCACCATCAAAATGTAAAAACCTCCAATTTATTTGTTTCAAAATTTGATTTTTTTAAAAATATTGCTATCTTTTACTGTTTTTGCACAAAAGAAATCTAATTTACGTTTATTTTATGAAATTTTCAAAAAATTGTCACTTAATATATGGTCCCTTAACTCAGGAAAATAACACATTTTAGTTAATATAAATTAAACTACTGATAAACTAATAATTCATAATTCATATTAATATTTTATTAAAAATTATAGTAAATTATGTTTGGTTAGTTTAGTTCTAATAGTATGAATAAAAGTCAGCTTCTTATTATCAATATTATATGAGATATGAATTAAAGTATGAAAAAACATTTTAACATAGGGGGAGGGGGATTTCGGGTGCTCATAACTCAGTTCAAATTTATTGAAAATTGGTATAGGGGGTTAAAAAGAACTAAATTTTTGAAATATGAAGTGAAATCTAGGGGTTGCTATTGAAAAAAAAAAAAAGTTGATGCAAATTTTAATATGGAGACGGCCCTTTATGCAATTTTTAAAAGTGTACGTCAATCGTAAACAATTGGTATCTAACTTTGCTGTACGATGAACGATGGCTGAAGAAAGTAAAAGTGCCCCCCCCCCCCCCCCAAAGCTGTACAAGAGACTACTATTATCCAACCATTCTAGCTTCGTGATTGGTAGTCTTTTCAAAAAACACAGAAAGAAAATCTGTTTTTGTTAGCTGCATCTGCACAGGCTAGAAGGTACCATGAAGACAATATATCGATATGCATAAGGCACATATCGGTAATCGAGCTATAATCAATACCCTTAATTTATATTTTCTGTAACCGCTGTTCACAACCGTTTTTAACCTAGTGATCTAAAACTTAGTGATAAAATTGGTCTTTGATCAAAAAAGTTGCATTTTTTTTTTACCAAAAAATAAGTCTCTTTTAGGCCTTTTTTAAAGAAAATAGTTACCATAGTCGCCTTTCGCTGAAAATGGTAGCAAATAGTCGCCAGTGGCAGCCCTCTGACTTTTGATTTTCAGTTATAAATGAAAGTTTTTGATACTGCTAGCTTTACAGACAGGATAATTTGCAATCAGAACAGAAAAAATTCACAAACACATATTTGTAGCAATATTCCATTCTAAAAGAAACCTATACAATTAGACTAATCTCAAAATTTGTACATAAAAAAATCTTCTGGAATAAATTTTTGAAAAGCTGAAAAGTTTTTATTTAATTCTACAGCAAATTTTTCAAGAATGCTTATATTTGTACAAAGAATGAAAACAATGCAAGGCGGAAAACACATAAAAAAAAAAAAAAAAAAAAAAAAAAACCCTACTCAATTCTGGTCATAACAGTTTTAAAACTGTTTCTGTTTTTGTCTCATGCTTTAACATTTAATATTTTAAACTTGATTACATTATCCTTGGCAAACATGCACTTTGCAGTAAAATTTCTTCCCCTCAAAAGCAAATGGCAGTGAGCAGTAGTTGAGGGAGCTGATTTAAAAAGGGAATTTTTGCATTGAAAAGTATAGCAGCAAATTTGTTCTCGTTATAAACTGGTAAAAAATGAGTATGGCAGTTTAAATTTTACACTAAAAACATGCTAATCATGCTTGCAGTTAGTTTAAGAAACTTAAATACATACCAGATTTCCTGCCAACTTGCTTTTGTGGAATGATAATCTGGCAGGAGAGAGCATCTTTAGTATTTGGAATGGGGTGGTTTAAAAGACAAATGCAGCGAACAACCTGTAAAATTTACATAAAATTTTTTATGATTTTATAATCATAAGTCTTGAATTCAAGAAGAATGATATATGCATGAAATGTATCCTAAAAATACTAAAGTAACAAACATCTCTTAAGTAAATTTGGTTCAGAGTTAGCATTCAAATTTAAAATACAGCATGTACTGGAATTTGAAAGTTTTTTTTTTTTTTTTTTTTTTTTTTTTTTTTTAAAGGTCTTTCTAAACACTTGTTTTTGATATTTTAGTTTATTATATATATGAAGGGTCCACGGGAAAAACGAGAGAGTCCAATACAGCTGATTTTCCAAAAAATCGAAAGGCACAAGGGACTTTCATTGTTCTTCCCCAGTAAACTGTATCTTTGGACTATTTTTTCAGTGTATTCTCATTGTTCTTTCCCCTTATGGGTTTAGATATTAATAGTGCCACTAATGAACAACAGAATGCAGTAGAAACCTCAACATTGACGAAAAGTGGACTCTCATCGTTCTTCCCATGGACCCTTCATATATATTTATATAGATACAGTTGAGGCAGCTGATAATTTACCTACAATACCTTTCATAAAAATCTGATGTGGACAACACATGACTTCCTCGCACGTCTATTAAGTCAAAAATATTTTCGGTGCACTTCAAAATTAATTTTGTTTGGAAGAGATAAATACTGCAGTAATAGTAAGGTTTAGTGATTTCTTGCAAAATATTTTCGATATTGCCAAGATGGGTTCAATTTGAAAGATTTTCTTCTTAATTTGGCGATATTTCACCAAAAGCCGACAAGCTTGAGAAAGTTTGCGAGATTTTGGGGATAGCCAAAGCAGTCACTAATCACAGACTTTCAATGAATTGAATGCACCCATACACTTTAATGTATTTGAAGTCATTTGGCTGACCCTGTAAATGAACTTCCAGTCGATTGCAGTCAAAAAAGATATTGAAAACAGATGTTACAACACTTCTAAATACAAAAGTTCAAAATTCTACGTGTTAAAGTTTTAGAGTTATACAAAATAATTTTTGGTGCCAAATTTAGCGATATTTCAGCAAAACTCGCCAAGGTCGATATATGGCGAGATTTTAAGCATGGACCAAACAATGACAGACTATTGCCAAATTTGGTGATATTTAGTCAGAACTCGCCAAGAACGATGACAAATGGCGATTTTTCGGCAAAACTCGCCAAGGTCGATGACAGACTGCAAGATTTTGGGCATCAACCAAACAATGACTGTCTACAGTTGTATCATATTGAAGATGTCCATAGACATTAAAGTACTGAAATTCCTTTCGGTGGTCCTGTAAATAAACTCTCCAATAGATTGAACCAAAAATAGAGATGCACAACCAGATGTTACAACAACCTTATATATGAAGTTTCAACATTCTACGACTAATAGTTTGAGATTTGAGAGTTAAGCACAAATACAGATACACGAAAAGTCGCCAAGCTTGGCAACTTTGGTGCAGTAGTTGAGGGAGGCATGTGACGGTGGTCGGACCATTACTTAACTTATATGGTAGAACGATATTGTGCTTGAAATGGATGAATGCCCCTAAAATTGCCATTGACTGTAAAGTATTGGAAATCTTGAGTGTTCCTATAGCAGAACTATAAATGATAAAGACACTTTTTTTAATGGAGAAATTCATTTTCTAACTCTTAACAGCATATATTACTTCTGAGTCGTTTGAAATTGCCCAATGCCTCTAAAATACGCTTTAATGAATTTCGGCCCATAGAGCGTAACGTATTTCGAATCTTGTGGGCGGTCCTGTAGATAAACTATCCAGTCGATCGAGACCAAAAGGGGAAGTGCACAACTAGATCATACAACAATCCTTAATATAAAATTTAAACATTCTACGACCAATTGTTTGAGATATGCGAGTTACATACATACATACGTACATACAAACGGCATGGAAAAACTGGCCAAAATAGACTCTCCGCTGGTCAAAATGAGTTGCAGAAGCATTTATATGATCGTGCATGCTAGCTTACGATGCGATGCATCGAAAAATTCTTAAAAGTAAATTTAGAGGTTGTCAAAATTTGGGCCCCGAAATTTTTCGGAATCACATTACTTCCTTATACTCTGTACAATGAAGTAAAAATATGCATACGTTAGAAAATTCTATAAAATACACAACATGTTTATTATTAAACAGGATACAAGGTTCAAGTACAAATGATTAGTGATGAGAGATTTGAGCTTTTATGATGCCTGGTTTCATTTCTATGAAAAACAGACCCAAATTTTATTTGTATCGATCCCTGTATGTATACAGTAGAGAGCCAGAAAACCGCACACCTCGGGACCATGGCTTGCACGGATTTTGGGATTTTGCAGATTTCCGGCCATAAAAGATAAATCATTACATTTCTGATTTAAAAAAATAGACTAAAACTACAATGAAATAAAAATACAATCAAAAGTATTTCACTTATATTTTCACATTAAATACAAAAGCATATGAGAAAAAAGAAAAAATTACATGAAGACTAGCAAAGCAAATGGTTTCAAAATTTCCTCTTTTTAATTTGAAAACATGTTCTATGGCGATTTGTTTAAAAAAAAATTTTTTTTTTTTTCTACTTTCAGTTTCTTTCTTCTATTTATTTTTGCAAGTTGCACGAGGCTGTTTCGAAAAATAAAGATACAATGGCTCGCATTCCTTAAAAAAAAAAAATGTAATTTATAAAACATTAATTACTTCTTATTAACTGGATTATTTATTATTTTTCGACATAATTACCCCCGTTATCCAAACATTTGTTAAGTTGGGGCACAAGCTTTTGTATCCCACAGTAGGGTGGTCACAAGAAATCAACTTTCGAATTTTTGGGACGGCACCCCTCAAAAGTCGCCAATAGGCTCAAAAGTGAGATTGGTAAAGTTTCAGCTCATTTGCATAATATTAACCCGTGCCGCATCGAGGTTAAAGTTTAGAAAAATCGCAGTTTTTCACAAAAAAAAATGGGTTTTTCCACCATAAAATGGATAAACAGGGTGGCCACAGAAATTGTGAAAAAAGTTCCCTGATTTCCCTGACTATCTTTATCAAATTTCCAGAACTAATGGCATACATACCATAATCGTTCATGTAAATCACCATTGTGTATCATGCACCAACAGGTGAATGCTTCATATAGGGAAATAAATAATAGAAAACCACAAAAATGCTTAATATTAATAAAATTGTAGTTCAGTTTCATAAATCCAAATATAAAATTAAGTTGAACACTAAAAGACAATATGTAGCAGAAAGTTTCTTCATTTTATAAAGATAGTGTTCAATTTTAAGCGTTAGGATGACTGATCAAAATAAAATGGCTACCTAGTCAACTTATTTTATTTCAATCAAAGCATCGTTTCAAATTTTAAAAAATATGTAAAAAGGCTTAAAAATGAGCACTATATTAAAAAAAAAAAAAAAAAAATCGTCTTGTGGGGGAGCTTAGCTGGCATCACTAATGTCCCACCACTTTAAAAAACACAATGGCGCAGTAGAATACTAAATCATCTTTTACCATTCATTTTACCTATGACTTTATTCAGGAAGCAATTCACATGCGAAATTGATTCACATGCCGATATGATTCGCATATCCAGTTTCTTGTATGATCCACATCTTATAACGAGTCCGAATACATGCGCTTTTTCGGATTCGTATAGTGATAGTGCCTACATCACTTGAGTCGAGTCTCGGATTCCGATTCATATTTCTATGTTCTCGTATGATCTGTATTCTGGTTTCGGATTCGTAAAATGTCTGTATCTGTGCATGAGTTGAGTATTGTGTGGTCCAGAACAGAGCCGCACATTAGATTGACAATTAAAAATGATCTAGTTCACTAGGCAAAAATGAAAGTTCCCCGATTTTTTAATTAATATTTAACTAATAATTAATATTTTTGCTTAATATTATTTTGCTTAATATTAATATTTTTAATATTTTTGCAAAATTCCCTGATATTTCCATTTTTCCAGATTGATAAAGTACCCTGATTTTTCCATGATTTCCCTGATCTGTCGACACCCTGATAAAATTGTGTCTAGAAACATGTTGTTTCAGAAGAAAACTTCCCGCCTTGATGAGTCACACATTACTTTTATGTAAAAACTTAGATTTAACCCTCCAAGTGGTTGTGATGTCAAATCCCAACCACTTTATTCCAGTTTTCACTGCAATACATCTATAATAATAATCATTTGTAACACTGAGATATCATAAAATATGTTTGTTATTAAAGCTTGTATGTAATTTAGAAGCTTTTTTTTTTAAATAATTGCAAATCTTCCTGTTAAAAATTTTATTTTTTTATAATTTAAAAATTGCATGAAAATTTTACCGTGAAAACAACCTTAGATTATTTGCCCATTTCCAAAACGCTCAGAGGGTAACATTCGGATCATATCTAGTCTAAAAAAAGCATATACCATATTTACCCGCGTGTAAGTCAACCCCAAATTTCCCTCTTAAATTTCATTTTTTTCAAAAATACATTTATTCAAAATCATCTGGAAAAAAGAGAAAGTACTAAATATCCAATAAAAAAGATAATATACAAAATTAAACTAATAATTAATGATATGACACAACTGAGATAGAGTAAAGTAGTATACTTTTTTCTAATATAGAAATCGACATTATTGTGTTATGGAATGCGGGAGCAGAACAATTGTGTTTCTAAGGGGCATTTTTGACTTCTGATTAAAAAAAAAAAAAAAAAAAAATTAAGGACCCAAGTCGACCACCCACTTTAAAGCCTTTTTTTGGTCCAAAATTTCTCGACTTATACACGGGTAAATATGGCATCTATGCTTTTTTCAGGACTAGATAAGATCCAAATCCTAAAAGCTGGCTTTTTTATGAAAGTTCAAAAAATTATATTTCATCTGTCCTTTTTTTGTTTTTCTTTCTTTTTTTGTGTACAAAATAAAAAGGTTGTAATTTAAAAAAAAAACTGAATTAAAAAAAATGAAATTTAAGTAAAAGAATAAGGTCAAAGAAGGCATAAAATTGAGTACGACTAGTGTTTAGATATATTTGATTGTTAAAGTTATGTAAGAGGAATCCCATTATAAAGAAAATAAATTATTATTGTTTACAATTTTTTGTTAAAGTGGCAAGGCTTAGATAATGTTTCTTTCGAAGAGTCTGGAAAAGTTTTTCTACATTCGGATACTACCTATAGTAAAACTGCTTTTGTTCTTCATCTTCAGTTATTAACCTGAGATTACTTTTACTCCCTTTTCATCTTAGTCATTAAAAACCTTAAAGCTTTCAGGTTTTTTTTTTCTTTCAAATAATACTGATTTTCACACCATACATCGGGTTCAGTATTCAAAAATTGTATATTAAAATTAAATCTCTAAAAAATTACTGTTCGAGTTGAAATAAGAAAATTAACTTCTTTGTTCAATAAATGATCCACTTTGTTGAAACATTGTTGCTCTTGCAGCTTCATCATCATCTTTTTTTTTCAAATGCAATTAATTTTACAGCCATGCTTATTTTGTCCAAGTGTCATAAAATAAAATGCAACTTGCTCCAAGTTGATACCAAAGATGACATATTATAGATCTTTGTTTGCAGCTTCTTTATCAAATTTTCAGTATTGCAATAATTTTAAGTCTTGATTGGGAGTCTTGAACCATGCCTCTACATTAATATTTATTATAAATAACCAAATGTCTAATTCCTCCTTTTTCTAAATCTGTTAATGAGACCTGATGTCTGAAAAGAAGTATTTTGAGACAATAAATTGCCTTAGACATCCACCTGGCATAATGAACAGCACCAGGTACTCTGAAAGAAATGTCTATTTGGGGAGACTCCTATAAAAATTAAACAATGTTGGGTTAATTCTTATAGTTATCCCTCAGCTGTTGATTTCCCTTAAATGTTATGCAACAAAATTTGAAATTTCTCCCCGAATTTTGCGATTTTTATGTAAAAGTCTTCATCTTCTTTGCAGTTTTGTATTTTGTCTTGTCAAACTTGACCACCCAATCGAAATTTAAAATATCTGGATGAAGAGCAGTAGCTTCGCCCACTTTGCAATCAAAACAGATTTTAGGATGATTTCTAAAATATGATGGCGACAAGGTAAATATAGACGATTTCTATCCAGTAATTGCTGCAGCAAAAAATGCACGTTCCCCTAAGGCAAAAAGTGGTATCAAAACACATTGCCTGAATTTTACCAACTGCCTCCCATTCTTCAACTGCTGTAAATACAGTTTTTGCCTAAGAGTTATTCTCATTATTTTCAAGCTGAGGAACTCCTATTAACTGTTCTTCCTCTCCACAGCTAATTAAAATCGCTGTTCTCTCTACATTTTCTTTATTCAAAATATGAGGAAGCATTTTTCCATCCCAGTAAACAACTACACCCTCTAAATCAGAATTTTAAAATCTGCTTTTGATGAGATAAATTCTTTGTTTTTGAGATTCTTGTCTTCGGAGTCTTATTGCACGTCAAGGGTCCTGCACCGGAAATATATGTGTTAGTGTTGAGCCGCTTTTACGTTATACCAGTATGTAAATCATAACGATAATATGAGAGCTAGGGGAGGCATAGCCCTTCCTTTCCCATACGTATGAGCACCCAGGTCCATTCTAAAAGTAAATAATAACAGACAAACATTGTAATAAAGAAAATTTGAGAGGTTTGTCTTAGATTTGCTTCAACTGAAATACAAATCAAGATCTTTCTTCTGAAGCACAGAAATGCATATCAAATAAAATATTTCAGGAATTGCAGTTTAAGTTTTGAAAATTCTTGATTTATTTTTTTATGCACATAATACAAAAGACTGTCAAAATTACTTAAAATTCTTAATTTGTCTTTTTTTCACTAATTTTACAAAAATTCAGATTTTGGTGGTACGATTCACAAACGGACCTAAAAAACACTGAATGTCATTCAATATTGGTTTTGTTGAGAGTAAAAGTTCAAAGCAACAACATTTTTTATGAAATAAAACGAAAACCAGGTCTGTAGAGCAAATAGTTTATACTAAATAAAGGAAAAACTAGATATTTTTGGAAAACATCGTAATTTTTCAAGAATTCAACATCGATGCAGCACGGGTTAAGATTATGCAATTCAGCTCAAACTTTGCCAATCTCATTTTCTAGTCAATTGGCAACTTGTAGGGGGGTGCCCCAAAAAATAACATTTAAAAAAATTTTCGCCCATATAACTTGTGACCACCCTAATCCCACAGTCATAGAAGTTTGCTGCCTGTTGTCGTAACCACATTTCAACTTCATCTTTGATCTCATCGTCGTGGAATGATTTTCCACTAAGATGTGACTTCAGGTAAAGGAATAAATGGAAGTCGCTGGGCGCAATGTCCGGGCTGTATGGCAGATGGTCCAATACTTCCCATTTGAATTGTTTGAGTCGTGCTTTGGTTATGAGCGCTGTGTGAAGCCGAGCGTTGTCATTAAGCAAGCGGACTCCATTTCCGCTAACATTTTCAGAACCCAGTGTGCACACACTATTTCCTGTACCCTAACTTGACAGTCACAACTTCATAAAGAGTTGTCATTGACACTTCCGGTATGATCTGATGCAATTCTTTCAATTTGAGACGTCTATTCGCACGAATTGCTTCCTCTATTCTCTGAAGAAGGGCATCAGAGATCACAGATGGCCGACCTGTTCTTTGTTCATCATGAGCATCGGTCCTACCTTCAGAGAAATGACGACACTATTTCGTTACATTTTGTTGATTCATAATGTCCCCATTAAAAAAAAAAAAACAATTTCTTTGTGAATATCTGCTGATCGCTGACCTTTTACATGAAGAAAACGTATGACAGAGCACACTTCGAATTTGGCGGAATTCTGAATCGGCGCAGAAATTTTAAACACCAACTACTCCAACCAGAATCAACGTTGCAATGCCGAACGACCGCTAGGAGAAAGCTAAAGATTCAAGGTTAACACCTGTGTTGTCAACTTGCTTGCCAAAAAACTTTTCTTTTACCATGGCCAGGGTCAGAAGCAAAAATTTTGGAAAAAAAAAATAGGAAAAAAAGGAGAGAAAAAGAAAAAAAAAGGGAGCTTTTTACTGTTCTTTGGGAGATCAATCTATCTATAAATATGTGCGAAACAAACAACATAATTAAAAAGTTTAACTGTGAACCTTTTCTAAAGAAATTTTAAGAAATACTGGGTACTCTTTATTAATAAGAATGTAACCATTTGTACTATTATTGTCAAGTTCAAGAGACTTGACAATAATAGTACAAAAGACTTACTTTTTTATTCAAAAGACTTTTTGTTTTATTATTGAAAAGAAACTATTAAGAACAAACTTTCTATCAGTTATTTTTCTTTAATTGCTAACAATAAATAAATAAGTTTACATCTATTGCTACTTAGTTATGTTTTTCCCAAGACTCTCGGGAATTAAAAAATGAAGCTCTTGTTAAATTAATTATCGAGAATTTTTAATTAATATTTAAATTCCATTAACTTGTATCTTTTTCAACATAAAATCACAAATAGTAATTGATACAGTTGTCACAAGTAAAGTCTCGTCTACAAGATTTTTCTATCAGCTTCAGCTTCTTTTAGTTCTTTTGTAATACTTTCAACTTTTTGTGTTGCTATTTCAATTGTTGTAGTAGCTATCTTCATGTTCGGAATATTGTTTACTTAATTGCATCCTGTAATTTCGTATTGCTTTCTTTAAGGTATGTCTGGACTGCTTGGAGATCTTCCTGCAGACCTTTTACTTTCTCATCTATTTTCTGTTTTGTTTTTTTTCTTTCCTTTCTCCTTTTTAATTCACTGGCTTCATTTTCTTCTAACATTCATTTTCATGTCTTCAGTTGCTTTATTTATCGCTTTTTCTTGTGAATAAACAGCATATACTTTAGTCACAGCATTAAGTAGCTGTTTTGTAATTGCAATATTACTAATGGTACCATTTCTCTTAATGGTATCTTTAACTTGTCGAATTCCAATAATCGCAGCCTCTGAGAGATTATGTCGTTCATAAGACAGAATGCTGCGATTTACAGAAAAACCTCTTTCAACATCAGAATTGGCATGTGACGGAGAAAAGCAATTTTTGATTATAATCGATAAATTTGAATACTTTTCTTTTCCGTTCATCTTATCAACAAGACTGAAAACTTCTGTCCAGTACCCGTCAATTGGCTGTGTCATCATCAGTACGTTCATTAAAGCTTTTTACAATTAGATCAACTTCGTCATCTAATCTGTAAGCTTGGTATTCCAAAACTGTTTTGTCTATAATTTCATTAGACAAATTTAACGGTGCTAAACAAACACATAAGCTTTGAATGGCGCTGTCATTCTGAGAGGATCTGAGAGCCGGATGCAGCTGCTCCAGATCTTTCAAAAATGAATGATTTATAGGCAAAGATTGTTTCAGTAATTTGCAAAAATTTACTAAAAATGCCCGCATGCCCATTCGTGCTTTCTTTGCATCATTTCCCTCAATCTGTGACAGCGATTCTCATTACAAAATAATAATAAAAGCAACCCTTGCTCCAAGTTAAAATTTCCCCCAAAAGTGTTAATTCAAACAACTGGATTTGAATTAAACCAATATTCAATATTATTTCATCAATTGTTTCCTGAATTTATATTTAAAACAAGTTTAAGCAGTGATTTCCATAGCAAAATAATAATTAAAATAAATTAAGTTTCATAAATAAATTTTTTCCCCAAAAGTGTAAACTTTAACAATGGTCAACTTTAATTACACCGATATTGTTTTGCCAATCGTTACCCGATTTTATAATTGGAAACATAGTCAGATAAAAGAAAAAACTATCTGCGCACATAATCCAAAACTATCTGCAGACTCATAATAGTTCGTGATAACTAAATACATAATGCGTATATGTTGGCCCAGAAATTTCAAATGCTAAGTGTTCAACTTAACTTCAACTTAATTTAAATAGTAATTATCATTCAAATACCTGTGCAGTTATAACTTAATTCTTTTTCACCTTCCTTAGTTTCAAACCCCTTTTAAATGCTTTAAAATTACAAGTACTGCTTTATTTTAAACTTAGCACGTAAGCACTTTGAGATAAACAATTATTCCTCCAGCACACTCAGACATCGGCGAACCCGCCATGTTGTTGCGTCATGATCGGAGCCGGCAGGCACGTGTATGCTGGAGTGACGTCATAGAGCAACCTGATTGGCTACTGCTTACCGCCGCTTCACCACTCGATCGGAGAGGGCGTTACCCCGTATCAGTCCGCGGCAGAATCATTTAAAAGTAGCGGTCTTACGTGCCAGCTTCAGTTTCGAGTTTTTCGTTTTAGTATAGCACTATGCAAGTTTAATATTTGTGAGCCAAGAAGGCTACCTCTGCCCAGGAAGGGCATTACTTTTTATTTTTAACAGCTTTCGATTTTTGAGGAAAGTTTATTTTTAGCATGATATATACAGTATTTCAAGCAGTTATAAAGTTATCAATTATAAGGATGTGGATTCAAAGAAATTGCATGTTTTTATCAATATCCCCCGGCATCCTATAAAATCAGTGTCAACCTCCTATTCAACTTAATTTGCAGATTGTGCTGCTGCCATGATCTCCTTTTGTTTTTTGAATGAAGAATTAGTAAGATAAAATGATTTTTTTAAACTACATCAAGTTACTTACCTAGTCATTTTATATCTGTTATATTTTTTTGTTAATCGTTAAATAAAATTAATGCTTGTTATAAATTTAAAGTCTGGTTATTTGAAGTCTTTAAAGTAATTTTTTTCAGCATTACAAATTTAAAATCATAGGTATCCGGGAAAGATCAGCAAACGCTACCACTGCAAGTTATTATGACTCTGCTAAATTAAATTTAAAATTATGGTGATAGAAATTTTTTTACTTAAACCCTAATGGGTATCTCAGAACCCTTCTTTTTCAACAAAAGGTTATGGGCCTTTTCCTCTTTGCTTGGAGCCTAATAACTAAAATTTTTTTGACCGATGCGGTCGTAAAGCAAAAAATTAAACCCTAGTAATTTTAAAAGTATAAGAAAATTTTAGTAGGGGGGGCGGTAAAAGTAATTTTTGAAAATTTTTTGAATAATTTTTGAAATGTAAATTTGAAAGGAGTTCTTTGAATAAAGTTTTTTTCGAAAAACTTAAAAAAAAAAAAAACTTGAGTATGGCTACTTATAGTATTCCTAAATTAAATACTCAAAATTTTGAGACATGGCAGCTGGACATAAAGTTCGTTCTAATGGAAAGGATCGTTTGGAACGTCGTGAATGGAACTGAGGGTGCTCCCACTCCTCCTGTAGAGGAGCCTGGAAATTCTGCAGACAATTCTGAATATTTAAAATGCCTTAAAGAATTTGAAAGGAATAAAAATGTGGCGCTATCTTTGATTTATCTCAATATAAACGAGGAGTGCCGTCGAATCTTGGACGGTATTGAAGATCCTGTCGTGGCTTGGTCGACTTTAAATAAATATTTTCATCCAGATACAAGAGCTAACCATATGACCATTTTTAGTGAACTGAGTGAAATGAGAATGAACCCCAATGAAAGTGTATTAATGTTCTCCACAAGATTATCCAAAGTCTACAATAGACTACATGCTATTGACCCTACATTCAACGAAAATTACGTAAGCTTTCAACTATTAAGATATCTACCTAATAATTTCGATAGAATAGTGCAATCAATCTTAAGTTGGCCTGAACAGGATTTCTCATTTAAAAAGATAACTGATGCGCTGAATGCTGAAGAAGTGCGCCTACAATTAAGAGAGCGCAATACCTTGGTGCAGGCAAATGCCACATCTTCAGTACAGAAAAGAAAGCAGCTTGTGTGCTTCGGTTGCAGGAAACCCAGACATTATCGAAACTCGTGTCCTGAGAGATCGTGCCCTGTAAAGGAGTCCCAGTTCGATTCAACGTGGAGTCCGAGAGGTGGCCGCAGAAGATCCAGTAGACCCAGATTTTCCAGTCCTGGTCAAAGAGCCTGTCCTAGGAGCCCTAGTCCTGAGTCAACTTCTCAAAGGGACCTATCTAAACCCCAGGGTAAAAATTGCAGACCTCGCAGCCGGAGGGAGCCTTCCTATGGTCATCGACGTGACACGTCAACGAACTGTAAGTCAAGTTTTTTGTTTCTGCCAGTTATTTGAGCCAGACTACTTCAAGAAGCGGATGGATCTTTGACTCAGCCTCAAGTCATCATTTCTGTAACAATAGAGACTTGTTCTTAGACTTTGTTCCATTAGAAAACAAAAAGCTTTCTGTAGCTATAGACGGAGTAGACTTTCCAATTGAGGGGAGAGGATCAATTAAACTATTGTTCGGTCCCCGAAAATATACTCTAAATGATGTAATGTACTCTCCTAAATTAAGGAGAAATTTAATTTCTGGTCCACGTTTAGACATGCATGGTTTTGAGTTCCGTGGTATGGATGGAGCTGTAAAAGTTTTTGCTAAAGGGAGTAACACCCTAGTATTTAAAGCAATTCTAAAAAGAAGGGATGTATCAAGTTTCTCCCAGATTAGTCAAAAACAATAGGTCAGTTTCTTTTTCAACAAATTTAAAGGATAGTGAAAACCTTAAACTCTGGCACAGAAGATTTGGCCACATAAGTACTTCCACCATAATGCACACTAGTAGGAAGGAAGGTGTCACAGGTTTACCTAATTTAAAAGATGAAAACCTTTTCTGTGAGCCGTGTAAAATAAGTAAATATAGAAGGGTATCCTTTAAATCTTTAAATGAAACAAGGTCAAAAGGCCCTCTGGAACTCATTTATGCCGATGTGTGGGGACCACATTCCATTAAGGGACGTATGGGAGAACGTTATTTCTTAAGCATTCTTGATAACTTCTCCAAAAGGGTATCCCTTTTTCCTATGACTGAAAAGTCCGAGGTCCAGAAGATCATTAAGACATACATTACCAGGGTCGAAAACCAATTGGGCAAGAAAGTTAAATCATTTCGTAGTGATAATGGATCCGAAATTGTTAATAGGCAACTAGAGAAATTCTTTTTAGAAAAGGGAATAAAACATGAATTAACCAATGTGTTCACACCGGAACAGAATGGAAGTTGTGAAAGGTATAACCAAACGGTTGCTAGTGGTGCTAGAACCATTTTGAACGAGTCAGGTATCCCGGAATACTTTTGGCCCGATGCCATGCTTTACTTTACATATACATGGAACCGTGTATGCCATACAAAGTTAAATAAGACGCCATGTGAACTGTTTGCTGGTTCTAGACCATCCGTGAAACATTTAAAGCCCTTCGGATGTGTTGCGTACGCCGGAATACCCCGTCGCCAACGGGCACACAAACTTGATGCTAGGGCGCGGAAAGGATTCCTGATAGGATACGCCTTCAGAACGAAAGGGCTATAGGATATGGTTTCCGGACACAAATAAAATTATTGAAACAATAAATGTCTCGTTCCGGGAAGATTTGGTGTATAAAGATACACTAAGTGGAGCGGTGCTGGGCCCAGATAACACGTCTGAAACGGATTCGATTGATTCTCACGATCAAACAGGTAGTAGTGGTGAGGAGTTAGGCTACCCCATTACTCCGGGTGTGTCTGATGAGGATCCTGTTTCTGATGACGTAGTTGTTCCCTACTCTATGCCCGACCCTAGAGTTGTAAATTGGGAAAGGAAGGCGGTTCCCAGAAGAGATGGGTCACGCACCGACATTTATTACTTTGAAGAGGGCAAAGGACAAAGGCTAAGGTCACTGAATGATGTCGCCAGGTATTGCACCAAAAATAACATCTCTTACAAACCCGAACTTTTTGATTTTTCAGGCTCAAATAGAGAGGAAGGGGTTATAACAGAAAATGCAATTTCCCCAATAGTGAATAACAGTGAATCCTCCACCAGTATGAGCATCTCAAGCTGACTAGATCGTGTAGTTGTCCCTAGAACATTTAAACAGGCAGTCAAATCAGAGTACAAAGAGTGGCTTAAGGCCATGAGGGAGGAAATTGACACAATGAAAGATCGGGGGGTATGGCATTTAGAAGACCTGCCAAATAATGTCACACTTGTAGGTTGTAGATGGGTTTTTACCCTAAAGCAAGAAGAGACTGGTAAAGTCGTAAGATTCAAAGCGAGGTTGGTTGCCCAGGGATATAAACAAGAAAAAGGTATCTCGTACGATGAGACCTTTAGCCCAGTGGTTAACTTCAGCTTAATAAGATTCTTTTTCACTTTCCTTGTCTCCTTTTGTGGTTGGTCTCACCTGCAGTGCGACGTGAAAGGCGCGTATTTGTACGCCCCCTTAAATGAAGAAATTTATATGTCGCAGCCTCCTGGTTTTGAGGTACAGGACCAAAATGATAAATACTGCCGTTTAGACCGAGCTATCTATGGCTTGAAGCAAAGTGGTCGGCAATGGTTTTTCGAGGTACATAATACTTTACTAGAAATGGGCTTCAATAAATTCGAGTGGGGGAATTGTGCATATATTTTTAAAGATTATTTAATTTTAATTTTGTATGTAGATGACTTCGTTATTTTTGGTAAAAATCAAAATGTAATAAACAGTGCTTGGGATAAACTGAAAGGCCATTTTGACATTAAAGTCTTGGGGAGAACTCGTACACTATTAGGTGTCGAATTTGAAGAAAATGGTGGTAAAGTCTGGCTACACCAACGCTCCTACATTGAGGAAGTAAATGAGCGATTTAGCCATTTTAAAATACCCATATCTTCTCTCCCAATAGCAAAAGGGTCAGTTTACTCCAAGAAATTCTGCCCAACTACACAAGAGGAAATCAGTGAAATGTCTAAATTGCCTTACCGAAGTATTTTAGGTTGCCTATCATTTATTTCTAATAGAACTAGACCTGATATCGCATATGCGGTAAATATATTTAGTCAATTTCAGTCGAACCCTGGCATGTCACACTGGGACGGACTATTGAGACTTTTAGGGTATACAGTACATACAGCTCACTATAAATTGGAATTACTATGTGAACACCCCCAACTTGTTGTTTACTCTGATGCTGATTTTGCCGCTAACCGGGATGACCGAACATCTCTCGGAGGCCAGTTAGTTTTATTAGGAAGGTCCCCCATAGGTTGGCGAACGTTTAAGGAAAAGAGTGTGAGTTTGTCAACTATGGAAGCAGAATTCGTGTCAATGACGGAGGCGGTGAAAGAAATAGTTTGGTTTGATGGCATCTTAAGTGAGTGTTATAATAGGGGAGTTATTAAAGGTGAGCAACCTATACCAATTTTATATGCTGATAATCAGGCCGCAATAGATTTCATAAAATCGCCCATTGAGAATTACAGATCGAAACACATAGACGTAAAATTATTTTTTATTAGAGACCTGTACAATACACAAAAATTTCACATACGTTTTGTGGGCAGTAAATCTAACTTATCAGACGTTTTCACAAAACCATTAACCAAAAATGACTTATAAAGGTTCATTACAAACGTCTTTAACAAAAATTAAAATGAAAAATGTCCCTGTTTAAAAGACATGGGTGGGGGTAGTACTCAAATTAGTTTTGAGCTCTATTTTTTGTAATTTGCATAGTGTCTCTTTCTAAGTGTTTTTGCATTGTGTTTATTCAATTACTGTTAGCAAAGTGTTTATTTGAATTGTTCTTGCACTGTGTTTATTTGAAATTACAAGGTAACTTTTAAAAATGTTTCCGCATAATGTTTATTCATTGTAAGGGTAAAAGTGTTTATACGTTTTGCAGAGTAGTTATTTGAATATAATCATTTTAATATTCCCTTGTTTGCAAAAGTGTTTATACTCTGAAGATTTATGCATTTATCTGTACTATGCGTAAGTGCAAAGTGTGAAAGTTGCGTGAATCGGGGCCCCGTATGTGTGTTCTGTACATATTGAATGCTTAAGTGTTTTGTATATAATGTGCAGTCGTGTTGCAACTTATTTTGTACGTATATTTGCATTTATTATAGGGTATACTGTGTGAAAAACCTTGTATTGATGATTTTTGCGACTTTCCAGTTCACTTAATATGCTAATGGACTTTGAGAAATTCCATTACTTTCTTTGAACATAGTCTGTATAACGGATGCCGGAGGTTTTCCTGTCTTAAAAGGTTTCTTTTTCTCTGTACATACAGTCAGGTGAAAAAGAGGGGGGGCTATGTTGGCCCAGAAATTTCAAATGCTAAGTGTTCAACTTAACTTCAACTTAATTTAAATAGTAATTATCATTCAAATACCTGTGCAGTTATAACTTAATTCTTTTTCACCTTCCTTAGTTTCAAACCCCTTTTAAATGCTTTAAAATCACAAGTACTGCTTTATTTTAAACTTAGCACGTAAGCCCTTTGAGATAAACAATTGTTCCTCCAGCACACTCAGACATCGGCGAACCCGCCATGTTGTTGCGTCATGATCGGAGCCGGCAGGCACGTGTATGCTGGAGTGACGTCATAGAGCAACCTGATTGGCTACTGCTTACTGCCGCTTCACCACTCGATCGGAGAGGGCGTTACCCCGTATCAGTCCGCGGCAGAATCATTTAAAAGTAGCGGTCTTACGTGCCAGCTTCAGTTTCGAGTTTTTCGTTTTAGTATAGCACTATGCAAGTTTAATATTTGTGAGCCAAGAAGGCTACCTCTGCCCAGGAAGGGCATTACTTTTTATTTTTAACAGCTTTCGATTTTTGAGGAAAGTTTATTTTTAGCATGATATACAGTATTTCAAGCAGTTATAAAGTTATCAATTATAAGGATGTGGATTCAAAGAAATTGCATGTTTTTATCAATATCCCCCGGCATCCTATAAAATCAGTGTCAACCTCCTATTCAACTTAATTTGCAGATTGTGCTGCTGCCATGATCTCCTTTTGTTTTTTGAATGAAGAATTAGTAAGAAAAAAAAATGATTTTTTTTAAACTACATCAAGTTACTTACCTAGTCATTTTATATCTGTTATATTTTTTTGTTAATTGTTAAATAAAATTAATGCTTGTTATAAATTTAAAGTCTGGTTATTTGAAGTCTTTAAAGTAATTTTTTTCAACATTACAAATTTAAAATCATAGGTATCCGGGAAAGATCAGCAAACGCTACCACTGCAAGTTATTATGACTCTGCTAAATTAAATTTAAAATTATGGTGATAGAAATTTTTTTACTTAAACCCTAATGGGTATCTCAGAACCCTTCTTTTCCAACAGTATATAAACATGTGTATATGCATATGCGCACACATGTGTGCAACGTGCTTGGGCTCAGAGCTCATTCTAAGTAGAAAAAAGGGCCGGGTGCAAAGGTTTTAAAAAAGGGCATCATTATTTTAAAAGGGCAGTACATATCGTAATTCTAATTTGCAAAAATCCCCTAAAAAATTGAGTAAACCAATGCTTTATTGATTAATAATAATTAGTAACCTTTATTAATAAATTTATTACTAGTCTTTATTAAAATTTGATAAAATTAAGTTGATAAAGCTATGTAAAAGAATTACATTTTAAGTAACTTCGTTAATTAACTTATTAAAATAAATTATAAATAGTTAAGTTAATAAGAATATCTTTAAAAGATTTTTAAGGTTTTTTTTCTTTTTATAACAAAAATAATCACCCAAACATACCTAACAGACAAGAAAATGCTTAATTAAGTAAGCATTTTGCATAAGAAGCACATTTTAATAAACTATTTATTTGATCACCTTGTTAAGAATCATCAATAAAAGTTTAACTAAATTAAGAAACACTTAATAAAGTTAAGTTGTTCTAAACCTAAATTTTCATTAATTTTTTCAGTTTTCAAGTTATTACATTTCTAAAAATAATTCATTCAATTTTTCATCATTCATTGTAAGAATTAATCCAATAGTACAAACAATTAAAATATAGTTAATGCATGAAATTAGTAATAATACTTCAGTTCAAAATTACCATATAATGGTATAAATGTCTATTCCAGTTATTCAATACATATTCCACTCAAAAAAATTTTTTTTCAGGATTATCTGCAGCCATTATAAGTGTTCTTTTGTTGATTTTAACAATCAGCTGGTCACCTATATAAGTGGCAGTATTGAAACAGCCTGAAAAGAGATAAGAACCTCAACCCCATCTTTCTCCCCCGCTCTAGCTCCGAAAGAAAAAAAAAAAGTTTTTACAATAAATTTAACTTTTGTTCAAATTAAGATGTCCTTTTTAAATTTGGACTCTGAATCAATTTTTGCATTTAAAAGTAATTCCCAAAATTTCAAACAAATTGGTCCATAAATAAAAAAATTGTAGATGAATGAATTTTTACACAGTTGAATTCCATCCCCCCTTTTCACCACAGAGACCCGCATGCGTTAGCATAAAAGTTGTGTAAATTCCTCCCCACCAAATAAGAGAACAAATAAAAGGGATAACGAAGAAGCTTCCCTAGATATTAGATATAAAAAAAAAAACTTCTAATTTTTAATCATCGGCGCAGCGGCCAGCTGACCCTGCCTAGAATGAGCTCTGTTTGGGTTATAGTGACTTAAAAAAGATTTATGTAACTATCCATTTAAAAAAAGCAACAACTTGGAATTACTGGTAAACTATCTGCAAGACCTTTGAATGTATCCGCGTCCGGCATGCGCCTACATTATCTGACTACGATTGGAAGTAACTCCCAGCTAACTCAAATAGTTTCGGATCAGCATTTGAGCCCTGTAAAGTTATTTTTTTTTACCACCACGGTTTCCGCCAACGCGTTGCGTATGCGCGCGTTTCTGCTCTTACATTATCCCTATGGAAGCTGGACTAGTGATAAGTACGTGTTGCGTGCGGAGTACCCGGGAAGAAAATCCCACAACTCCCATTCAGTAACAGATGAGGAGGGGGGAACTGGGAGTGAAGGGGCTGGACTTCTTTACGCGAGTGATATTTATATTCTTTGGACTCATTCCTAATAGCCTCAACAGATAAGAATAGCCAATCACTGGCCGCACTATCGGCGCCATCATTCCGAAAGAAAGAAAGAAATCAAAGAAAGAGAACTGTGGGAAAGCGAGAGGGAAAAAGGAATAAAAGGAAGAAAAGGCTGAAAATAGGAGGGGAAACTGTATTTAAAGAAAAAATAGGAAAAAAGGAGCCAATTGAAAAAAAAAAAAAAGGAAAAAAAGGAGCACTGCAGTCCCTGCCCCTGGCATATGGTGTATCTTTACTTTTCGAAATGCCCTCATACATAATCATTAATTCTTGTTTTGTTACAGAACTTTGCTAAATTTAGGGTATTCTACTTTAAACTAGGATTTTATTTTTACTCAAGTTTTCATAATCAGAATCATTTATCTAGATTCAAAACACGTGGATAACTGCAAATTTTATTATAGTAGGGATATATCCTTTTAAAACTTATAACTCTGAATTTATTCTTTAAAAACTTTAAGTACCTTAATAGCTTAAACTCTGTACAATAGTTTAATAGCTTCAATAAATTTAAAGTTAAGTTTGAATAAATAAACCTTTTTTGAAGTTTTAAAACTCCCGTCGTCGCAAACAGGCTTGTGTGCTGGGCTGTCAAAGCAGCAACTTGTTTTATGTAAAACAAAACTGCTGCAGGAGCATTAATTTTCAAATCAAAACAATCTTTATCAGCAAGTTGAGAAGTCCTTACACTTCTCACGGAGTTTAATTTTCTTTTCAGTGCTAATTTAGTACGTGAATTGTTCTTTCTACCAATAATATCTATATGCAATTTTTTTTCCAGATTTGCAGTATTGAAATTTCTTTGCTCTTTAACGTAGCGATCCCTGATTAGATGCTTCGTCTGCCAGTGGTTTCTACCGCTACATAAAAGTTCTTTATCTTAGCAGTTTGCAGCGAGCACAGGATGATGTTCGGCCAGCCAGTATGAAGCGAATGCCACTTCTAAATTATTTTATTTTTATACTGCACATTGCAGGCTTTATTTAATATGTTTTTGGCTGTGGTATCAGCCTGTAGAGTTAGTTATGTAATCTTTTTTGAAATATAAATTTGTTTCTAACTTTTCTGAATGAATTTCGCTTAAATGCTTAGTAATGTTCAATTTTGTATAATTCAGGCTCATGAGACGGTAATAGAATTTATATAAGACTTGATGTATCATTTCAAGAAAACACAGTTGCATTATACAGATAATTAATTCCAAATTAAACTTTGCGATCGCACTAATGCACTATACTGGGTATTTAATCTATTTTTTCCCCAAAAGGACCCATTTTTTTTTCATATTGCTGGGTCCCTGGGACTATTCAAAATTTTGGGACTAAGGCATACTTAAGAACCCACTTTTACTTTCCTGTGTTAACTTGCAAGTGTTTTGATTGCTTTTCCAATGAGAAGAAAAATAATAAATGACAATTTTTCCAAATAGTTCATTTTTAGTCCCTGAGACCCACAAAACTAAATCAGTCTGATCCCTGAAACTGATATTGAATAGTTTTACTTACCTGTCCAATTTTTTCTGTTTTATCTGGAACATAAGAAGGGTCACAGTAGACCTGCTTGCAGCGAGCAGTTTCATTTCCTGAACGTACACCTACTACTCTGCCATTCTCCATGACTAGTTCATCTATAGGCTTGTCCAACATGTATGTGCCACCATAAATGGCACTTAACCTGAACAATCATGAAAGAACTGCATCAATACCTTTCACACAAGCCTTTAAAGGAAAGTTAAATTTTATAACTGAATGAGAATCATATTTTAATCGGATAAAATAACACTTACCGAGCAAAACCTTGTGGTAGTTCTCCCAGACCATATAAAGGATAGAGATAAGGACTTTTACCATAGCGTGCCAAGGAATCACTGTACAATTTAATCCTGTTAATTGTCTCTAAACAGGGTTTAGCGAGGTAACTAAAAGAGAGAATATTAAATATACAGTTCATTTAAAAAATTCATTACATCAATAGGCACAAAAGATAACAGTAGGGTCAGGTGGGTAATATAGGCCATTTAAATATAAATTACAGTAGGGGACCTGAAATCTGAACGACCCCAAATCTGAAGTTTTTTTTAAAAATATATACATTAGGGAGCCGGGAAATTCGTAATTTACTATTTCACAAAATATCACAGAATTTCAGAAAAAGAGGAATTGGGAGAGCATTTAAACTAATGTGAAAGAGAGGAGAAAGAAAAGGAAGAAACTTGTGTCAGTCTGCAATTAGCTGAAGGCTTGCAAACTTTCAAATTGAAAAAGAAAAGAATGTTCGTAGGCTAAGCAGTGAAAGGAAGAGGGGAGGAAATCTGTCTGAAGGTTTTATTTGAGCATGCTAATTAATGTTTATATTATAGAGATCATTCATGTTCACAAAACATTTTTACCTTTAAATTTTTTGTAAAAAGTAAAATAAAATGTTACAAAATAATAACACTAACTTTTTACATGCTTTTAAATCTGTAGATTAAGTGGGTGATAAAAAAAATAAAACAAAATCAAAAGTATGTCATTTTTTTCTGGTCTTTATGCCTCTCCCATTTCAGGCCTCCACAAATAAAACTCTTGATTTGTTAGAGTGTGAAGGGGAGGAAGTCTGAAAGTCAAACTCATCAACATTGGCTTGCCGCTCACCAGCTCTTTATAGGCCCTGGACTTCTTCAGAAAGTTCTCCCAAGCCACTCTCTAACTACGAAATTGATCTCCAATTTTTTGCCTTAAGTATGGCAAAATCTTCACTTGGGCAATCCCTCCATCTTCTTGATCATTTGCAAAATGAAGTTGTATTGTCATTGAAGATCCTCAGTGCAGCCCATTTACATGAATTATCAGCAAAAGTAACCAATAAAGTTCTTTCAGTTCTCGCTTTGCCATTGAATGTAAAAAGAATAGGTATGCAAATTAGTGCATGACGTGCTGAGAGTAGAAATATCAGTCATTATAAAATCAGTTCCACCGAGCACTTTCAGTAATCATTACTTGTACAGTAGTGAAGAGTTGAAGGAGCTTGTTCAGTGTTCTTTGCTTTACAACTTCAAAGTGGGCTTATCAGCAACTGCATCAAGTCGCCAAATATGTCTAGCATTTGGGGATAGTGCTGTGAATGAATGTATAGCAAGGCACTGGTTTCAAAAATTCAGGTCAAGATTATGCTTTGTGACTGGTGAATTAGTCGGCAAGTGGTTCAACATGAGCTGCTACCAATGGGCCAAACGGTAACTGGGGACCTGTACTAGCAGCAATTGGAACATGTGCAACAGAAGGAGCCAATACTGGTTAAATCGAAAAAGGTGTACTGTTATTGCATGATGACACAAGGTCGCATGTCGCACAGGTGACCAGGGATACCACAGAGACTTTGTTGGGAGACTCATCCTTCTTATCCAGCTGACATTGCGCCATCAGATTACCACCTTTTTCATTCCCTGGACAATCATCTTCATGGAAAATCCTTCACCAATGAAGCAGACTTGCACCAAGCACTCATGGACTTCTTTGGGTCCAAATTAAAGAGAAGGCACATAAGTGCTCCCTGTCTAATTCAATTATAAACCTCAAAAAAAGGTGGTTGTCCACCCCCCCCTGAATTTCTCCTGCAGAGATGGTAAAATAAGAGCGAACTTTTCAAGTCTAATCAACTTTGTTGGCACATTAAAATCATTCAGGGCTTTTAATAACTCAGCTCTATCAATATTATCATGCCCTGAAATCCATAGATAGATGGTAGTTTCACAGATGTCGCCACTAATCTTTTTCTCTCGTCAACAAATCAAATCTACGCGAGAGATTATGTTCTGCAATTTTTTTTTTTTTTCAAAGAATCAAGGAATGAATAGTTTCTCTGTTTACTGTTTCAAGGTGTGATATCTTGCTAGATATTTAGAGTTAGAAGTAGCTGCAAGTTAAAAAATGTTAATTTTTTTAGAGATCTTCCGAACTGTATAAAAAGTTTGCTTTTAGTTAAGAGATAAAAATGTCGTTTTTATCAAAATTTCAACATGGCTACAGATGCACTGGGGACGATGAGTCGATCCCAGAAGCGTTAGAAACAAGACCTTTATTATTTAGATATTTAATGTCAAATAACAAACGATTTAAATGACAGAAAGGAAAATTTTTTATAATGTATAATAAAAGGGCGAGTCTGAAACCCTTGTTATAACTCTTATGTCAAAATATTCATTACTACTTTTCCATAGAACACATGCCCACTATCAACACAACTTGTTATAGAATCATAAATAATTCCAATCTTTATAGTGAAGTTGTATCCAAGTTCAACTTTATTTAATACACTAACTGTTAGAATTTATTTAAAAAACCAACATCCCCTTACAGAAAAATTAGAAATAATTTGAAGGATTATTTTGAAGGATTAATTAGATTCTCTAAATACTTAGTGAAATTCATAAGTGACAATTTTCAAAGCATTTCATATTTAACTCTCCAGATTTGGTGATGGTGGCAGGGGGCTTTAACCTCCCTCTGTGAATGCACTTATGGTTGCACAATAAATTACTACGCAACAGATCAGACAGACATGCATGCGTGCATACGCACACACACACGCGTAAAACTTGTGTCAAATAAACACACAAATTTATTTGAAAAATTCTGAAATCCGAAATGGCTATGGTCCTAATAGCTCTGAATTTCGGGTCCCCTACAGTAGCAAAAAACACCAAGAAATATTCTTTCAATTTTATTTTACAATTTCTGTTTTAAATATGAACTATCTTTTTTTTAATAAAGAATGAAATACGAAATAGTGAACATTTATGCTCAAAAGACATCTGGAAGTTTTTTGTTTGAGTAAATAGTTTGTTCTGAGGAGAAAAATTTAAGTAAGCTTCATGAAATTTTTTAAAGGATTATATTGCATGGAAATTTAGAACAAACATTTTTTATGAAAACATTTAAATAAAATAATATTTTATTTACAAAATATACAAAAAACGGTTGTGGAGCAGAATAGCAATTCACTATTAGGCCCAGCAAATAAGTTATAAATCTAGTTTAATCTGAATCGCTGATTATTTTATAGGAAATCGGCATATTAATTTACTTCAAAAAACAAATGCGTACCCAGGGGGGTGCAAAGAGACATATGCACCCCCAAGATTTATTCTCAAAATTGAGATATGTCAGGAAAAATAACCACTTTTTCCAACTAAACGAATTCCTGAAAAAAGAACAAAGTCTGATGATTCTAAAAATGTGCCTTTGTGTTCATGGGGCCAGTGGTCAGTACTTGTAGAGGGAGGAGAGAGAAGGGTAAAAGGGGTGTGCATTGCTATATAATATAGCTATGGAAGATGTCCCCCTCTCTGAATAGCAATACTCTCCGATTTCTTATTCATAAATGGACAGTAGTCAGAAAATCTTTTTGTTTGCTCGAATTGCTACGTTCATAATTTTATAACTATAAAGTTAAGGGGGAAGTAAATAATACAAATAGGTAGAGGGAACTACTATTATAACCCCTCCCGTCACTCTTAAAAAAGATACGACTATTGTAGTCTCTCAAATAATAATCATACTTTGAGATTCAAAAATGTATCACAACGGGAATACTTTAAAACCAAATGCCTTCCGATTTCTTATTCATAAATGGACAGTAGCCAGAAAATCTCTTTGTTTGGTCGAAAGACTAGTTTTTACAAATTTTAATATGCATATTTATAAAATCATGTTACATACAACCTAAAATTAGACTATTTTACCCCATACACAATTTATTTTATCCTGCAGCGTGAACTGTAAAACAGTCCATTTAATGAAATTATTACCCAAATTTAATGAAGTAAATTTATTTGTACATACTATACATTTTTAAAATAAAAATTAGAATGATATATTTTATGTAACAAATATTGAGAATGAAAATTTACTGTTTTTTAAACTATTTTACTTCACCTAGACCCAATATATAGCAATACAATAAAAATATTAACTTTAATTTGGTTTTTATACTTCAAAAATATATACATTAAACTTGAGTTGCATTCCATAGTAGCACTGCATTTGCCACAAGAAAATCCTGTCAAATCTTAAAGGTAACTCCCTTGAGCAAGCACCCTGAAAGCATTTTCTTTTTCGTATTCATTGCAACAATACACAGATAGCATTTTATTAGTCATCTTTAGCTGAAAAGCTCAGCATTTAAACTTTTTGAATCCTGGGCTTTCCTCACTAACAAAATAGTACTATAACATTATTTTCCAGCAATGCAAAACACAATATGAGCTATGTAATGAATTACTTAGATTATTTGCAAAGCAGTTAGCTTTGCTTCTGCTTTGAGAAATATTTAAAAATCTACAAAAACAAAAATATTAACTCAATGAGAGAGAAAAAATATTTCTTACTCATCATCACGATAAAGAGCTAATGCATGGCCAGTAAAATCTGCAGTGTCTTTATCTAATCCAAACTTTTCATAAAGTTGAGCAGTAGTGGTGACATTACCATCAATATCTTTCCAAGTCTTTGGATCTTCTTGGTTATACTCTTGAACATATACGAGGAAATTTCTAAATCGCCTTTTCTCAAACATGCCCATCAGATCTAAATGAATATATTTAATGAGTCTGTTGCTCTGGTTAATTTCAAAGATTTGCTGGCATATATGCAGGGAAATATGACAACATGGTAACTAAATGGTCACATTAAAAATAGAAAATTAAATTTATTACTCTTTGATATCATTTTTACATCATGTGTTTAAAATTGCATTAGTAAGTTAAATGGTAACAAGATAGGACAAAAAAGAAAAAATTACACAAGATTAACTGTAACACACAACAGATGATTACACAATTAATAAAGATTGTTTGAACATGCAAAATGGATCCAGACCAGGTAAATATATATCATTTACTAGACTAAAATTTTGCTGAGACAAGCAAATAAATCTAGAACAAACTACAGGGAGCATAGGAAAGTCCCTTTGACCTGAAAATACTTGCGAATGGAGAGAGATACAGCTAAGCGAGTGAAGTAACTGTGTAGTAAAGTGACTATGCCCGACCTAAAGCAAACAACAGCCGTGCCCCTAATGGCAAGATAGGCATTGCAAATCCAAAGCAAAAAGAGAGCAAAATTTCCAGTTAGAAACATTTAGAGCATCAATTAATTATGAAACGACATTTGGTCCGGCTGTAAGAAACTGTCACCTGTACACCTATAGGTATGAAGAAACAAGCACAATTTTTTGCATAAAATACGTACTTACGTCAACAGTTTGAAAACACTGAACACACAAAAAACACAGTCACACAGTGATAACAAGTTAATGTTAAGTGTGTTTGAAAAGTTCACCACTGCTCATAATACACCTTTGTACTTGTGAAATTCTGCATGCACATTTCGCAGCATGGAAGGTGTCACATTATTGCAAACACCTGTAATACAACAATGTAGATTCAGCTGACTTGTATATGGTTGCATAGATTTGATCATTTATTTAACCCCACAGATAGAAATCCAGAACAGAGAGATTCAGCTATCATGGAAGCCATTGAACACTACCACTATACCTGATAATTTGTTACAGTACAGTACAATGTCACACTCTGCTACTGCATAGTGCTACATTTCCGAAATGTGAATATGCACAGTAGAATCGTCGCACACCAATTTCGGACATTTTTGATAATACAGGCGATAATTTATCTTATCTGTGTGAACTAAATGTTGTTTCCAGGGCTTTGAACCGTAATTTTATTTGTTTTGGTTCAACTAAGGGAAAATATATCAGTTCAGTTCCGTTTTCATTATGCCAAATGAATAATTTTACTTTACATATATTCTTATTTGTACTAAAAATATAATTCTATCATCAGAATTAAATCTGCCTTCTACTAGTAGTTTCATGCGAAAGTGAAACAGAAAAGAAGTGAATATCAAAACAGAAAAATCAAGAAGCAATGTACCATGCGTTTTAGTAAAGCAGAGTGACTGCAAAGAAGATGATTTTACACTGAAAAGGGGCGATAGGTTAAGATGGGTATTTTTTGAAACTTTATTTTGACTCGCTGTCTTTTTATGACTGTTCCTATTTTGTTTTATTTCAGTTTGGAATTTCAGAAACTATTCTACTAATTACTAGTTCATGTGTAAACAGAGTTTTAATCATAAAAGAACATTGCTAAACTTCCGTTTGCCCCTATTTTGATGAAATCGAATCAGACCTGACACATGCACAAATGGGAGAAAGGCTCCGAGAAACAAAAACAGACCGTACATGTAATAATAATTATATGATTGGCGTTAAATTAGAAAATATTGATAAGTTGGTTATAGTAATAAAGTGATTGAAGATATACCAAAATGAAATAAATCAACATTTTTTTCAGGTTTTCAGTTCAGTTTGAGTCGCTGGTTGTTTTTGTTGTAACTAATTGATACGCTAAAACTTTAACTGGAAATTTTGCTGTATCTCCCAGTTTTTGATTTGCAAAGCATATCTAAATTTTGCCACTGGAGACACTGCTGTCATTTGCATTAAGCCAGGCATAGTCACTTTTCTATACCATTAACTCACTTGCAAAGCTGTAGCTATCTTCACAAGTACTTTGAGGTTAAAGGGACTTTATGTACCCTGCATATTTAATATTTATTTTCCAGTTATATTTAATGGTTTAACATTCTCCATTCCGTGAGAAGCACAGCTACCTCCGGTAGTACACTGGAAGAATAGAAATTATGAAATAGCAATAATACTAACTTGAGCCAAGAGCTTCTTTTTCATCAGCAGGGACTTTGTAAATCTTGCCACCTTTATAAACATAACTGCCTTCAACAGATTTAAATTCTAAATACCTAGTAACACCAGTGTGAATAAGGAGTTTAACTAACTGACCTGGAATAAAACAAGTTCAAAAAATGAGAGACAAATCTTACAAGATTTTAGAAGCATTAAGCAATGCTTGCAAGGTTTCATAGATTAGATTTGCATTAGTCATGCCAGAAGATATTTTATGTCAAACCTAGCTGTTTTGCAGAAATTTAACTCATTTAGTTCAGACATTGTCCCAAACTTTTTTTTTTTTTTTCCAATAATATCTTTTCATATATTTTAAAAACTTATACATTCCATATAACACTAAAATCTCTACACACTTTTCCCCTTGAGTTTACAAAGCATGTATGATGAGGATTGACCAGGTGGGTGTAAATACAAAATTTAATTTACTGACAATTTATTAACACTTTTCGTATTTGTAATAAATTTTATGTAAAGGAATTAGTTATAAAAATAACGATAAATAATTAAAATTTTTTTGATAAAACAAATTTCCTACACTTTTTTTTTCAGAAATACTTTGAATAAGTACAATTCAGTTGACAAATTTTTTTGGTTAGACAGTGTATTAGATTAGAGATACATTCATAATAGGGAATTTTATTTACATTGTCAAAAACTGAAAAGCCATGTTTGCTTTACAAAATGTAAACTATACAAAGTGAATTTGCTAACAGGACTTTTCACATAAAGCTATTAGTAGAGCAATTTAAGGATTTATCCTTTATAAAAGACTATGTTTTGTTTTTATTGTAGTCTTCATTTTTATTTCATCATCTTCCTTTGATTCTGAAACTGCTGCAAACATTCCCTCCACTTTCTACCCTCAGCCCTATTTTTCTACTAAACTCGTTCAGTTAGCACATGAGAATTTGCATCCATGGGTGTGCTTAAGCTGGGGGAAACAGTAAAATTACCTAATAAATTTGATTTAAAAAATACTTAAGAACACAAATGGATGTCTAAATCTTACATATATTTTTAGAAAGAAAAATAACCAATTGTTAAAATTAATCTAAAAATTTAATCAATCCCTGTAGGATCTCCAAAAACTGGAGAATAAGAGACATGCATTTATTTATCAAATGATTAAAGTAAAACTAATAGCCAAGTACATTTAGTACACAATAATTGAAAATTACCATTTGCCATTAAAAATTTTGGAATAAGATCAACATTCCAATCTCTAGATCTACCATATTCTTCGAGCTGTGTGGCAGGCATGTTGAACTTAGCAAAAAGTTCTTCAAGGGGAGTAATAGATGCACTTTCACCTCCATAGTACTTATTGCGGTCCATATGCAGTACTTTTTTCCCACTTACGGACAGCATTCCACTTAGAATGCATTCCTATAAATGTGAAATACAAAAGTATACTAAAAGAAATAAAAAATCATAAGAAAAACTCATCTGAATAAGACATCTTTATTACAATATTTTCAGCAGGTTTAAGAGTGCTGCTTCTATTGAGATAAGTCATTTTATGACTAGGGATATCTCGTAAACATACTGCATCCAGCCAATATGCCGGATAATTGGCAGTAGCAGGATATTACAAATATCCAGCAGTACATTCAGCCTAAAATTATATACAGAGAAAAAACAAATAAACATAGATAAATTAATTCTAAAAGCTGCATAATAAAAAATGCGAAAATATGGAAGTTTGCATAAAACTGAAAGCTTGAAGATCAAGTATAGCAGTGAGCCTTATCTGGTATGTGTTAAGGCTGTTCTTTTTCGAAATCATGAACTTTTGAACAGTTTTTTAAAAAGAATTTAATTGAGCTAGACTCTGAAAAATTTATAATGTTTCATTATAAGTTGTACTGTGAGTTGTTACAAACAATGAACTTATAGGACAGTGTTTTTACTAGAGCATGAGAATCTCTTTTTTTCCTTTTTCTCACATTAAAAAACTTATTGCAAGAAATTTGCACACCGTATAAAGCAGTTTCATTCTGTGCAAAATTCTTGCATTTCGAAAGATTCGGGGGGGAGGGTTATTTCTGTTGCATAAATAGGCCTGACTTAAAGACTTGGTGGCCTAGTTGCATGCAATAAGAATACCTAGAAATCATAAATACCCTGATTTTGGGTGTTTACCCAAGGCAGAGGTAAATACCTATTTATAAATACCTTACCCACTGGATATTTACCCAACTTACATCTATAGTGTGAAATTCTCACCCATTTTTAAAAAATCTCACTTAGTTTGGGGGAAAGGGTGAGAAATTCTCACTCATTTTTTCCCTGTAATGAAAACCCTATAGGAGTTATGAAACACTCGGAAAAAAGTGCTAAACATACGTAATTTTACAATGTTACCCAAAACAAGTAATTCCTCAGGTCATTTTTGAAGGTGAGTTTAGTGCTTATGAATTCTTTTTCTGAAAGTTGAATGAGATATACAGCTTTACTGTTAGCATTAGTCCACAATATGTTGTGCGAAGAAGCTTTAATTTTTTCATGTGTTTAGCATCATTTGTTTATTTTTAGAACAGTTCAACAGTTCTGTGATGATGATTGCTCTCATTAGTCTACAGTACGTTGAGCGAAGAAGCTTTAATTTTTTCATGTGTTTAGCATCATTGGTTTACTTTTAAAACAGTTCAATAGTTCTGTGATGATGATTGCTAAAATGCAGCCAGCAATACAAAAAGATAGCTGTATGCCAAAACAGCGATCATAGACATACAGATAGAACAGTGGAACTACACAAGGGAATCAAAGATAAAAAATAAAAGAGGTAAAAGTTAAAACATCAAAATGAGATCAAGTCTACAGTCCATTTAGAACAGTGGTTCACAACCTTTTTTTAATCGTGACCCCCTTTCAGATTTGACGCCAACCACATCTTGGACATTAATTTATTACTGGCTTTTGTCTTAATCTGCAAAAGAGTTTTAAATTCACTTTCACGCATGTAAGTGGATGCAAATGGCACTAACATTTGAAGCGAAAGCTTAGAAATTATTGGATATGAATGAAGCACAGCACACCAAAATTGAATTAAAGTTTTTTCTTGGTATAAATCACGTGCTGAGGAGTCATTTTGCAAATTCAAAAATTCGTCCTGCTCTTCATCAGAAGATCGGCAACATCTAAAGATGTTGGAAGTGGATTTCGCACTAATGCCGCCTTTTGTTCATTGTGAGCTCTGGGATATATCTTTGAATTTCAGATTTTAGTGCTTCAAGGTGGTAAATAATTTCTCACCTAAAATTAACTGCAATTTCTATTTCCAATACTTCTGCCTTAGTGCACACGTTTTCAAAATTGGTTAACACTCCTAGATACACTTTACGACGTCAGTTTTTGTAGATTTGATACAAGTGCCCTGATGCAAAAAAGATTTTTACTTTACAAAGAGAAAAGGGAGAAAGCGTGTATGGCAGAGAAACGTAGAAATATTTTGCCATTCATTTCCTACAAAATCGGTCTGTGGCGACCCCCGAGAAAAGGCATGGCGACCCCCCCGGTTGGGAACCACTGATTTAGAAGGTCTAGCTTCCCAGTATCTGGAACAGACACTGGTCTGGGAGAGAGAGCTGAGCAAGCGAAGAAATGCTCAGCATTCATCACTGCACCATTGCAACAGAGGTGGCAGGTAGGACTGTCAACTATTTCGAATCTGTGAAGATGGGCATATAAGTAATCGTGCATCGTAGCTAGCTGAAAGGCAGCTAAAGCACTGCTCCTGGGATAGTCTAGGACAGGGATGGGCAAACTATGGCTCGCGTTCCAAATCTGGCCCGCAGATAGAATTTTAATTTGCCGGTCCGACGAAATTAAAAGAAAATATATACTTATATATTAGGGTGGTTTCAAAAAAATTTTTTAATGTTGGACTCTCACTCCCCACTTTGGTGACATTATGTGAGTTAATGCGCCTGTTAAAATATTAGATCATTTAAAGGTTATTTAGAGGTAGCTCAAAGACTTTGAAGTTTGCTAATTTTTGTGTCAAACTTTGTATTATAACGATAGTCAATACAGTAAATATCAGTAAATCAAAGGTAATTACTAATAGCTTTTTAATGAATAGTAGTTTAGTTTTATTATATTTAATCATGAAACATTACCTATAAAAATACAACCACGATAATGTCAAGTAATGTTGTCCATCTGTAAAACTAAAAAACTGAACAAATTAAAATGCACATTAGGATGGATTGCAAATTCATTGTTTTGGGTTTAGGAAGTACTGGTATTAGCAGCCTGCATGGTAGCACCCAACTTCATCAGTGCATTCTTCTCAGAGGTTTTGAATTGCTTCCTATGGGTCTCAACCACTTGCAAAATATATTGTTTCTGCTCTTCATTTTTGGTAAATTTGTCGTTGAACTGAGTAATAAGAGCGACACCTTTTTCAGCACAGTCATTAACTACTTTAATACCTTTCACTATATCTCTGGATTTCTTGTAAGAATCTAATCCCTTCCATTCTGAGGGATCTACTTCTAAGAATGCAGTATCAAGTTACATTGATTGAAGAGCATCAGAGACTTCACTGTCACAAAATCTTCTAAAGATTTTAGGTCAATGTAATTTGTTTTGTCATCAAGTCATTTCAATTACTTTTGTGTCGTTTCTTTTTTTAAACCTTGAACCATGCTCACTTTTGTTTCAGCAGACACATTGTTAGAAAACGAACTGAGCCCAACCAGTTCTCATAGGTACACCAAAGATGATGTTTTATTGTGGTTGTTTGTTGCCTTGCTTGCAATGTTTTTGTTGAATTCTGCATATTCGTGAAGTTTTACCAAAAACTGCAGATCATGAACAGGAGCTTCTGTTGCAATAGTAGCAGTAAACCAGTGCTTCATATATAAAAGTGCTACAAACAGGTTAAACTATCAAAGCATTCTTTTAGTCCAGTCAAATTAGGAAAAATGGGGGAAAAAATTTATATATTTTTGAAACTTGGGGAAAACACTAATTGGGTATGTAGTTGTATTAAACAGAAAAGTTCCCCCCTCTCGGGGTGCCGCATCCCCCTTTTCGCCCCCCCCCCTCAAAAGGTCACTTTTTTAGATTTTCACTTCTATCTCAAAAACCGTTCGTCTTAGCAAAAAAAATGTCAATTACAAAATGAAAGCTGATAAAATTTCCTACAAGATTGTAATTGGTTATTTTTTTCTATATGCAATAGCTTTCGAGATGTGTTTTCCAAAAATTTGCAATTTTGTCTAAAACATTTCTTTTTATCGCGATTTTTAACCAATTTTGTCTTTTAACCCTTCAACCCCCAGTTTTACAGCAATTGTTTTCGCAAGAAAGTTGTAGAGCATTCAATTACCTTTAAAGTGAGTTATTATTTGTAACTTAATCTTTAAATGATCAAAAGTTATTGCAATTTGAAATTTTCAATAAATTTAGCAAATTCGAATGAAAACTACATTGCGCATCAAAGTACGACAAAATGTAGGAAAAAAATTATACAGATTTGAAAGTTGAGGAAAACATTGAGGATGTAGTTGTATGAAACAGAAAAGTTCCCCCCTCTCGGGGAGGGGGGGGGGGTCATGTCCCCCCTTTAGCCCCCACTAAAAGAAGGTCCTTTTTTGGGATTTTCTCTTTAATCTAAAAAACCGTACGTCTCGGCAAAAAATTGTCAGTTACAAAATGAAAGCTGAGGAAGTTTCCTACAAGATTGTTGCGGGTTATTTTTTTCTAGATACAAAAGCTTTCGAGAGCTTTAAGTTTTAGTAAAAATCGCAAGGTTTTCTAAAACGCTTCTTTTAATCACAATTTTCCACTATACGTTATACTAGCTCTTCAACCCTCACTTTTACAGTAGAATTCAATTTCTTTAAAATAAGTTATTTGTAATTTTATCTTTAAAGGATCAGAAATTATAACAATTAGGAATTTTCAATAAATTTTAGAGAATTTGAATAAAAACTACATTGCTCGACCAAGTACAACAAAATCTGAAAAATAATTTATAAAATTTTGAAACCTGGGGAAAACACTGATAGGGGGTGCAATATTAAGAAACAGGAAAGTTCCTCTACCTTGGGGGGCACATCCCACTTTCCTCCAAAATTTTTTTTAATGCAAAACGGCTCTTTTTTCCAATAATAATTTATATTGCATAAGCGTACAATTTGGTTTTATTTCTTTTCTTTTCTTTTTTTAATTTCTTCCTCCTATTTTTTTTTTGCTGAACTAGTTACATTTTATTCGTATATAAACGCATATTTAACACATAAATGTAAGCACTAAAGTCTAAATTAACCCCATCTCCCAACCCCCCAAAAATGTTTTGAGAGTGATATTTTTTACATCAATAGAATTCTGTAATGCAATACATCTGTTCAATATTATGCACTTTGATATTAGCATTTCAGTGATCATTCATCATCAGAATTAATAATGTCAGCAAAATTAATAAAAAAATTACTGCATAATTATAGCACACTTACTTTCTCGTGTGTGCAGCATCTGTACAATAATAGTGCAACAAACCTATGGAACAATTTCATTTTTATAAAAATGTATCTTCATAGTCTTCCGGCACATTGCTGTACAACGCAAATTGACCTTCACACACGTGCATTTCTTTCCACAAGTTTGAATGCAGCCTCATGAAATTAGTAATAATATTGTTTCTGGAGCTGGTTTTTGTTTCATATAAACTAGAGAGAGCGATGAGTTCAGTTCTCTCCACCCCCAGTTTCTGGGTTCCAAATTGTTCTTTGTTATCCCCGCTCATTTCACTTGGCCGTCTTTTGAAGAATTTTCCCAGACTTTCGGACAATGATTTAAAGATAAGGAAAATGCAACAGAAGAGAGGGGAATTTCTTGAAAAAAGGAGATTACAAATTTTGATAATTCGTCTGTTCGATTCTCTGAATTAAGAATGAGCAGCTAGAAGGAAAGTTAGTCGAAAAATGGGATGAATAAAAGCGTTTTCCATAAATTTGCGAGGTTTACTAAAACATATCTCGAAGCTATTCACAATATACAAAAAAATATTCGATATAGAAAAAAAAAAAAAAAAACTAATAATAAAGATATCCAATAATAATTAATTCGATACATAAAAAAATAAAAATTATAATCTTCTAGGAAACTTAATCAGCTTTCATTTTGTAATTGGCATGCTTTTGCTAAGAAGCACCAATTTTGAGATAAAAATGAAAATCTAAAATGGGAACTTTGAGGGGTAGGGGGCTAAGAGGGGGGACACGGCACCCCTAGAGACTGTTTCATACAACTACATACCCAACCTGTGTTTTCCCAGAGTTTCAAACGTTTATAACCTTTTTAATAGGTTTTTTTTCTTTTATTTTGACGCACAATGCATTTTTCATTCGAATTCCCTAAAATGTATTGAAAATTTCAAATTGCTGTAACTTGTGATCATTTAAAAATACAATTACATATAAAAATTAAATTTAAAGGTAATTGAAAACTTTAAAACTTTGCTTTAAACCCATTCCTGTCAAACTGATGGTTGAAGAGCTATAAGGCAAAGTTAGTGGGAAATAGCGATAAAAAGAAAGAAGCGTTTCCAAAAATTTGCGATTTTTTCTAAGATGTATATTTGGAAAGCTTTTGCATCTGGAAAAAATAACCCATAACAATCTTGGAGGAAATTTCATCAGATTTCATTTTGTATTTGACATTTTTTTGCTAGCATGCACGGTTTTTGAGATAAAGGGGAAACTCAAAAAAGTCCTTTTTTGAGGGGGAAGCGGCACCCCGAGAGGTGGGAAATTTCCGTTTCATACAACTACATCCCCAATCAATGCTTTCCTCAACTTTCAAATCTGTATAATTTTTTTCCTACATTTTGTCGTACTTTGATGCGATGTAGTTTTCATTCGAATTTGCTAAATTTATTGAAAATTTCAAATTGCAATAACTTTTGATCATTTAAAGATAAAGTTACAAATAATAACTCCACTTTAAAGGTAATTGAATACTCAACAACTTTGTTACGAAAACAATTGCTGTAAAACTGGGGGTTGAATGGTTAAAAGACAAAATTGGTTAAAAATCGGGATAAAAAGAAGCGTTTTCCAAGAATTAGCGATTTTGTCTAAAACATATCTCGAAAGCTATTGCATATGGAAAAAAATAACCAATTACAATCTTGTAGGAAATTTTATCAGTTTTCATTTTGTAACTGACAATTTTTTGCTAAGACGTACGGTTTTTTAGATAAAAGTGAAAATCCCAAAAAAGGACCTTTTTTTAGTGGGTGGCTAAACGGGGGACGTACTAATTTAAGAAATTCTCTGTAGTCATCACGGGATTGCTTCTCATTTCGTAAAGTTCTAAAGGCAAATTCTATAGCATTTTACTTCAGCTCTTGCAGTTTAGCAGCAACCGTTCTTCGACCAATCTCATTAGTTTTATTTGTTTCAAACTTTTCTTGATCAATGAAGTTCCAATATTCTTTAAACCTTTTAAAAAGAACATTTGGTCCAGATGATGGCCCAAAACACAGAATGAATACATCTGCAAGAATAATTTCATGGATATGACGTCGGCATGCAAAGTACAGCAGGTTTCTTCTTATATGTTTTTGAATGAGAGTGCAAGCTCCAGAATGTATACCAGTGTTTATCGATGTAGTATCAAAGTATAATCCCTTGACTTGCTTAGTTAATTTCCATTCTTTTCATGATTCCATTCTTTTTCTTTTCCAAGATTTTCACTGTAACTGCTGCTATTGCTTCACCTGTGCCATTTGGGATTTTAGGGACTCCAAGTAACTTTTCTAATCCACCTTCTGTAACAAACTAAGATTGAAAGCCTATCTATTTCCTCTGTGCCACTGCAAGAAATCCCTGGAAGTAATTTCCCATTCCAGTGTACCACAAAACTTATATCAGGATTTTATGCACTAAAATCATCTTTAACATTTTCTGCCATTTCCTTTCGGTAAGATATTCTTGCTTTTCTTACACTGCTTCTTGATATATTGTAGTCATCCACTTTAAAGCCTAAACTGTGTACAGTTGCTGCAATAACATTACTTTGAGTTGGAGTAGAAGATATTATTTGGAGTTGGAGTAAAAATTATTTAGAGTTCGAGGAGTTGTTATGTCAGTTCCAGACGAGGACTAATCCTTGTCAGAAACTTAAATTATACTAAACTTTTTGTCACTAAAACAAATATCTATTTTATAAACACATATTATTGCTATACCAACAGAAATGTAAATTCTTATACAGAAAACATGTTATTTTCCATATACGCTAAAGGCGTAAACTTTAAAGCCTTTGAGCTACCTCTAAATAACCTTTAAATGATCTAATATTTTAGCAGGGGCATTAACTCACATAATGTCACCAAACTAGAGGGCGAGAGTTTAACTTTTCAAAAAAAAAAAAAAAAAAAAAAATTTCTCCATAGGCAGCAAAACCACCCTATTATATATTATATATCCATATTCAGAATTATGAAGATGGCTTGAAAAAACTGCATTTTGAGTTCGAACGCAGATTTCAAGATTTCAGTGCCAGTCTAACAGAATTGGATATTTTTATCATGCCTTTCATCGTAAATTGTGAAGCAGTGAGGTCAGATTTGCAGCTTGAATTAATTGAGTTGCTATCTAACAATCACCTCAAGCAGATGTTTCTAAATATGCCAGAGTTTTACAAATCATTATCGAAAGTATAAGTTTCCCAAATTTAATATCTCACGTCCAGAAAATCAGTGCTATGTTTACTTCATCTTATATGTGTGAATAAGTGTTTTCAACTATGAACCTTAGAAAGAATTCTTTCAGAAGTAGACTGACAAATGAGCATTTAGCCTCATTTCTTAGAATCAGTACATCTCACTTCTAACTTCAATATAAGGAACTTTTAAAAATGAAATCTCAATTTCATTGTTTTTAAATTTTTAGAAAAATATATCTTGGCCTGCACAACTTTTTTTTTTTTTTCGATTTTTGGCCCGCAACCGAAAAAGTTTGCCCATCCCTGGTCTAGGATATTATGGAAGATAAATTCCCAGCATTTATCTCTTGTTCTTTTTCATTTTTCTGACAGCTGCTTAGCCTCTAAAGTCCCATTGATTTTTTACAAAACAGACTTATAACCAACCAGGGTTAGTAAATGATATTTTCAAAAATATCAAAAATATATTCAATATTTTGGGGCATGATTTAAACATTACAACATAACCTTATGTTTTGTATATGTTTTATACATTTTTCATTTAACAATAAATTTTTATTAAAAAAGAAAGGAAACTTTTTTCCTCAAAAGTTAAATGTTTCATGTACTCACCAAAATGAAAAATATAAGTTACCAAAATGCATATAAAAAGCATAATAAAAAGTTAATAAATATGCATAATAAAAAGTTAATGCATATTTTAGAGATATTTGTCTATTTAAAAAATAAATAAAACTCATGTATGTCATTAACAATTACAGAATAATGTTTACCCATCAAAAATAGAGTATGTAGCATTTATGGGTTTTCTTCAAGAGCTCTAAAGAATTTCAGTATATTACATTCTATCTCAATTTAGGGAAATTAATCCATTTCAAGCATAATTTTTGATAAATGTTAGTCCAACTTATATTCTGTATGTAGAACAGGAGCATCAAGGTCACATCTCCCCCCCTTATTGTGCATGGGAGAGAGCAGTCCTACTCTTTTTTTCTACACATCAGTTAGGGAGTCGTGATAGCTTTATCCCACTTATCGCATGCATTCTCCTTGCGATAACAAAATCATGTGCTAAAAAAACTCAGATTTGACAGAACCATGACAATGAAGGGAAAGAGAAAAAAGTTGAAAAATCTTGCGATCTTGACATTCCTATTCTAAATACACAGATTATAGTCATCATTTAAAGATTAGAAATAACATTTAAAGCCCTTTTAAAGGGTCTTGCAAAGTTACTATATATCAACACTCATGGTTTTTAGAGGCAACATAGCCAAATTTGGCACAAGAAAGACTTCTGTAGGAAAGTGTTTTTACAATTGATGTGTTTATTATTTACTTTTCTTGTTTATTTAGAAAAAATTAAAAAGTGTTTTCCTACTTTTTCAGTCTCATACCGATTCTGCCGTTTGGACTAGATTTAACATTCTAACCCAGCTGCCAAAGGACTTTGGGGGGGGGGGGGTCAAAAAATGTCCTCAGACAATTGTTACAAATCATTCTTGCCATGAACAAGAATGTACATGTTTAATTTTGTCCTAGTTAGAATGATTAAACCTACTCATCCATTACTTAGGCAAAGTAAGTGTGTGATGTAATGCCGCAGTCAAATGTACCCAAGGGGTCAATCACATAGCTATCCCACTACTGTGAGACTAAGAGTGACTGCTGACGAAGACAAAAAAAAATTTCGGCTGAAACGAGTGTCCCATCCCACAAGTATAATATTATAGGTTTTTTTTCTGTAACATATCTCTTAATATCAGTACACCACTTGTAAAGTTCATAAACAGCCCTCCCTCCCCTACTCCATCATTGCCCCCCCCCAAAAAAAAATCAGAAATGACCTCTTCCTAGAAATTTTTTTTATACCTATCATTTGAATAAAAAAGAATAAGGATTTTTTAACCACAACAAAACATTAGTTCTAATTCAGCAGCACTGGTATAGTATAGTACTTTAATTTCATTGTTACTAACAATTTATCTAAAAGCAAAAGCAAACCATGATTGATTATTATTATTGATTTATATATTTTTAATCTATCATTGATAAATGTAATTAATGGTTATTATTGATTTAAATATTTTTTAAAAACTATGATTTTTTTAAACAATTAGTTGGTTTAAGTTGTATTTAGCAATTAGCAAAATTTTTTCAAACATTTTGATGCCTATATCTTGTTTTGAAAAACCCAAAAAGCTTAAATAAAACCCAAAGGGTTGGGTTTTTTCTGCAAAAATACAGGCATTTAATAACCCTGCCAGGTGGGGAAGAATGATATTGTTCTGTTCTTTGATATTTCTCTTCATCATCCTTCGAATAAGTCGAAAGCTTTACAAGGGCTAAACTGGAATTTTGCCTGAGGTAAATATTAAACTGGAATTTCCTATACTTCAAGATAAGAAGATGCTAGTCTAGATTTTTCTTCTTAATGTGCTTCAGAATACAGCAACACATTTTGAAATGCAAATATCTTGAAAAGAAAAACAAACTTTCATCAATTAATGTTTTAAAATGTAATTTTTAGAATAACTTTTCTAGATTTTTTTAAAAATGTCTATCACTTAAAATGAATACTAATTATTATCCATAACTAAACATTAGTTTAAGTTTCAATTCAGTAACTTTGATTTTAATATTTAAATCAAGTAATAATTTTAATATTTTTTATTTATAACTAATTTTTTAACTAGTTGCTTTAAGTGGTATTTAGTTATAAAATTTTTCATATTCTGAACCCACCACATCTTCAACTTAAAAAACCGTAAAAAAACCACCAAAACCCTGAAAAAAAACCCCAGGTAAAACCCACAAAAACCCTGAAAAAGTGCAGTGGGTTGGTCTTTTTCTGAAAAAACCCAGCCCTCTCTAAACAGCCACCAAGTGGGATTGTAGGTAGCAGGGCGAAGGTAAGCATATTTTAAATCCTTTTAATCATATCTGAAATTAATTTAAGGTTGATTTAAATTAACTAAACAGTATGGTTGTATATATAAACGTTTTTACAAATGAATTTTTGTGCCTTTCAGGCACTAAATTCCGTCTCTGACGAGAAATTTTCCGATTTTTATAATGGCTAGCAAGCTTAACTTTCAACACAAGCCACTTTCGAAAAAATCCATGAGATTATTGAAAATTCCGAAGCAGTTACAAATGAATCGGTTAGAGATCTGCTTTCTAAAGTAAAAAAGACTTGCAAAAATGGTTATTTAAGAGAAAAGTAAAAACTAAACAGACACAAATTATAATCCTTTTTTCAAAGAATGTAAGAAAGCATTAAATAAAGTACTACTATTTTCTCTTTAGATATGTTTTAAATTTCATTTTAAATAAGGAATATGTGTCAGACTTGTTTATATTATGCATTATAACTACCTTATAATTCTACCAATATTAAAAATGTCAATGTTTGCATGTTTGTTACTTTTTCACGCTGAAATGGTTTGACGGATTTGGATGAAATTTGGAATAAAGACAGTTAAAGTCCTGGATCAACGAACAGGCTACTTTTTATTGTGCAGAAAAAAAAAAAAGGAAAAAAAGAAAGAAAGAAAAGAATGCATAGAGCTTTTCTTTTTCTTTCTTTTTTTTTAACAAAGCCGTCAATAGATGGCACAAACTTATAGAATATGTAGTTTTTAATAAATAAAATCACCTGAATAAGTTTTTTCCCTCTGACGTGGATTTATAAGCAGGCTACAGGCCAAGCACACAAATCCAAAATACATGTTAAACAAACAAAAAATAAGTTTTTGAAACTTTCATTCAGTTCTAATTATGCATTTTTCTGTGTGTCTCCCCCCCCCCTTCTATTTCTAATGTATTATATCCAGAAAAAGGATGTTAGAAAGCTCAATTTTAATTTTGTTTAATCACCACGAATAATGATACACTTGCCAACTTAATAAAATAAGTAGGGATGTAACGTATATCTGGCAAATATTCGCATTCGGTATATTTTTCAATATCTGAATCATTACTAAAAGATATCCGATTTCTCTGCTGGATATCCGGCAATATACTACTGAAGTTCCATCTATAATATGCATGGGACAGGATGGAAATTATTTTCGAGCATTCTTGATAAAGTGATACATAAAACAAAGTGATATACTTTAACTGGGAAAAAAAAAAAAAAGCTAATTTAACACTGGAAATGGATCATTCAAAATAAACACACAATTTCAACATTTGTTCAGTTGTTTTTGAGCACATTTATAACTAGTTAGGCTAATATTTAAAGTTGATTTCATGCTGCAAAGTGCTGCTTAGCAGACATTTCTGAACTTAAAAAAAAAAAAAAAAAAAAGGCCACATGCAAATTTGGAGGCGATCTTCTCATCCTTTACAGCTGTAGGCACTATTTATAGGGGAAAGTTTAATTATAAGCACTGTGCAGTATCATTTGAAAAATATGTGCATTCATTATATGATTTCTCTCATGGTAATCCCAGAAATAATATCATTTTACACTTTCTCCCCATGGAGTTTCTCCAATACTTTAAAATTTGTTCTGGAAATCCGATAATTAACAAAAACTCAGATTATTCTGTCTTTAAAATTTATTTACAGAGGCAGGGAGAAATTTTCAATCTCCATCCTTACTGAACATTTCTTTATTGAAGTCTCCAATTCCTAATGTTCAAAAATTAACCCTGATTTTACATATTTTTTAATTGAATTTAGTTATTTAAATTCATTTATGATTTTCTGCAAGTTACAATTGATTTTTAAAGTCAAGTCTACTTGAAATATTTACATTTAAAATGTGTTTCTGAAATATTTATTAATGAAAATTATAACATGGCTGCTTGTGCCAACAGCCATATTGTAACATGGTATTTTACTAGTTTAAAATAGTTTTTTTTTTTTTTGTATTGTGTATAATTACTCCGTACATAAAGTACTTTGACAATTTTTTTTGTTTTTGTTTTTTTGTATGTGTGTGTGCATGTGTCAGAATGTAAAAATCAAGAGTAAAAAAAGTGAAATTGTCCTAAAATTTGGAAATGTTTGAATTGATTTTTCTTTATGAATTTGCCCCCCTTCCCCCCCCCCCCTTATGGTGCCATATAAATTTTTGTACTGTGAAAGAATGCTTGTATATTTTAGAAGTTAAACAATTAAACAGATCTATTTTTGTTTTTTAATTAAAAAAAATATTTTTGATTAAAGAAATTTAATGCATAACCTGAAATATTTGTTTCGTACCTGTATAAAACTACAAAAGAAAGCATTATAATCTAACATAAAATTCTCCTGTCACAGTGTTAGTCACCTAACTCCTCCGAAACCACTCGACCAATTTTAATGAAATTTTCCATGTATATTCATTAGGTCTGAGAATAGGTTTTTAACTATGTCTCATACCCCTAAGTCATAAGGGCGGTCCACCCCAAAATGTTTAGCCCAGAGTGCTATTAATTTCAATCAGGATTTCTGTAGACATTAGCGTGTCGAGTCACTTTTCAAATATGTTTGCCAGATAATGTGGAGAGGAGGAGGGGCGTTAATAAAATGTTGAAAGTCGCACAAGGTTTGCAATTTTTGATAATTGATCGCTAAATGTGGTGCCAAAACGTGACAATTTATTATAAATATATTTCGCGTATAGTTAGAAAACGCCTGGCGTATATTGTAAAAGAGTTTTATTAGGCGATTTTAATATAGATTTCTATTCCGAAGAAGTGCTCTGTGGAACAAGAAAGGAAAACACGGTACACTCGTGGATTATGATGCCCATTCTAAACAGCATTTAAAATGTCTTTGCGGTATAATTTGAATATGCTTACAGGAAGAATATGTCTGGTGAAGATTGTAAAACAGTTTCAGAAGGCAATTTTAAGATAGATTTCGATTCCAAAGATGTGTTTTATGGTACAAGAAAGAGTTGATTCCTATTTTAACGCCCCCACTCTCACCAACCTAAAAAATCCCCGTACTTTGGCGAGCTTTGCAGTCATGGGTCTCTGGGAGTTATGCACAAGTTTCAATGGTACTTACGTATTATCCCGGTTAGTCTGCCAAGACAAGCAATTTTTCACCAAGATAAATGCCAGGCACATGAAATTGTTGATGGTTTGGAATACGATTGGCAGCATATTTAAAATCTACGAAAAAGTAGTTTGGCAGAAGTGACTGCCGGGATAATACGTAAGTACCATTTCAACACACCCAAAAGAACTAGGTGATAACTAAAGTAAACAAACTAGCGATAAACGCGCCAGTTAAGGAATTTGAAGACATTTAATTATTAAAACTACATTAATTGGTAATCCAAAATAAATAAAAATGTAACAGCATGCTGTACTTACATGTTGTTTCAAATCACCATTTTAATTCTAAATTACGATTTCTACATAAATACAAAAAATTGTCAGGGTAACTGCATATGTTTAATCATCACCTCCTTGGCGAGACTCAAGGCGTTAAAGTAGGAAACAATATATAAAACAGTGAAGTATAGTTGTGATATACTTGGCGAAGATTGCAAAATAGTTTTAGTAGGCAATTTTAAGATAGATTTCGATTCCAAAGATGGGTTTTATAAAATAAGTAAGAAAAATACAGCACAGTCATGAATAATGATAACACTTTCCAACTTAATGGAATAAGGACGAAAAATAGGGACGACGCATAAATTATGATAAGATTTTAATATATAGCACTATAGTGCATATTTAAAATCTGAAAGTGTTTCAGATTTTCATCCTTTTTTTTTTTTGGGGGGGGGGTGTGCAAATTTTTTTATGGAATGACTATCAATAAGTCTCAAGGCCAAATTATGTCTGTTTGTGGATTAGATTTGAGCATGCCATGTTTTTCCCACGGACAGTTATACGTGGCATGCTCTCGAGTGGGCATCCAGTTTGTGTTATCTAAAGATGGGATAACAAAAAATATTGTATACTCTCAAGTTTAACCAAATCGTCTGCATTACATAAAACTAACATATTCCCCTAAATTTATAAATAATTTAATTTTAATTTAAATCAATGATTTTGATTTTTTTTAAATCGAAGTGATTTTAATCAACCTGATTTAAATTGGCACACCCTGGATGTAACAGATAGTGATTTTGCTGGATATCGGATATCCAAAGCTCCTTTGGTTGCTGGATACGGATATCCGGCACTAAACATGTATTTAGTAATTTAGTGTTTTTTCATTATTGCTCAGTCTTTGGATGTAGTACAGTTAGATAGGTGTACTATATCTGAGGCTATTCATATTTGGAAAAAGCTGCAAGTAAATCTCAATGTACTCAACTTTGATAAAAGTAATATGAAGTTTTTTAAACAACGTTTTAACCAAGCTTTAGGACCTCCTTATTTCCTAGCTTATTTAATAATCCATGCTACTGTGGAAATGATTTGACTGAAGAAGAAAAGAAAAAAAAGCTTTCGAGTTTGCTTAAAAAAAAAAAAAAAAATACTCAAACAATTTCGTAGCATTAATAATTAAGTTTATTGCAAAATCGAATCCTTTTTTTCCTGTTTTTTGAGGAAAGTGTGACCCAAATGTCTCTTCTGGAATGGTGGGAGATGCATTTTAATTCAAGCTTCTGTGAAGAAAGAAAAAAAAGCAATAAAGCAACTCCTTACTGCAGTTACAACTTCTGCAGTAGAACAGCTTTTCTATTTATGGTTTAGTACACAAATCTGAGAAACCAATTGGGTAATGAAAAAGCAGGGAAATTAGTCTTTTTGTACAAAGTATTAAATTCTGTGCCCTAAGTGTTTTTTTAAAAAAAAATGAAATATAATAATAATAAAAAAGAAAAAAATCTGAAATTCTTCCAGATTTTACTTATGCGCTTGAGTGTGTTTTTACTCTCTCACACACACACACGCATGAAACCACTAAGATTTTATATGTTGGTTCCAAGTATGAAGTATGCTTCAATTCAACATGGCACAGTGGTTATGTCCTTGGAAATAGGCAAAGCGTGACTTATCGTGAGACTGTCAGCCTAACTGAAACCACTGCCACCGTCAGACTATCGCCAAATTTGGCGATATATCACCAAAACTCGCCCAGAACGATGACAAATGGCGATATTTTGGGCATGGACCCAATGACTGACTATCGCCAAATTTGACGATATTTTGGAAAAACTCAAGGTCGACAGCCAGATTTTGGACATGGACCAAACAATGACTGTCTACAGTTAAATTATATTGAAGATGTCCGTAGACATTACTCAAAGTATTGAAATTTTTTTTGGTGGTCCTGTAAATAAACTCTCTATACTTCGCTCGCGCCTAACCTGAGAGCGTTGGAAAAGCTACAGCGACCGATTTACAGCTTTGAGTCACGTGTATTACTCCGAGAATTCGCTCTTTGACTTGCTTGGTGTAAGTGCCACAGCTGGCTATTAATCTATTATTTGGCACGGAACGGTTCCTTAACGGTATAGGGGCTTCCTCTGCTTCCGACCTTCTTTCTCTCCTACATGCGGCAATTCGTCCGATGCAGTTGGGCAGGGGTCTAAAAAATGTACTATTAGCAGTACCGTACAACAAAAGATAAGAATGTGGAGTGGAATTGCGGGTTGGGGGAGCTTTGGCGGAATCGGGGGTTGCCTGGTCACTGTCAAAACCTGCGGTCAAGGCTGAATTTTTCGCCAAGAGTGTGAAAGTTCTAATTGGTGGAATGTGTTCAATGACGATGTACGAGCGGTTTATTGTTAACTCCTTAAAATTGCAAATGTTTCTATACTAAGTGTTCATACAAATAGTAGTTTGTTAAACTGAGTATCATTTGAATGATTTTAGAAAAAAACTTAAAAACTATCGACTTAAAATCCGCAAAAATGTGCGAACTATATCTTTTTGCGGATTCACACTTCATTCTACCTTTGGCAATACTGTCAAGTTAGGCACGATTCTACTATAGTAGATTGGAACCAAAAATCCAGATGTACAACTACATGTTACAACAATCTTATGTATGAAATTTCAACATTCTAAGACTAAAATTTTTTGAGTTTTGAGAGTTAAATACATACACTCGTACAACAAAAGTCGCCAAGCTTGGCGACTTTTGGCATAGTTCTTCAGGGAGGTAGATGACCATTGTCAGACCATTACCTAACTTATATGATAGGACGATATTGTGCTTGAAATGGATAAATGCCCCTAAAATTGTCATTGACCGTAATGTATTGGAAATCTTTTGAGTGTTCCTGTAGCAGAACTATAAATGATAAAGACACTTCTTTTAATGGAGAAATTCATTTTGTAACTTTTAACAGCATATATCACTTCTGAGTCATTTGAAATAGCCCAATACCTCTAAAAAATGCTTTGATGAATTTCTGGCCATAGAGCGTAATGTATTTTGAATCTTTTGGACGGTCCTGTAGATAAACTATCCAGTCGAATGGAACCGAAAGGGGAGGTGCACAACTAGATGTTACAAAAATCCTAAATATAAAGTTTCAACATTCTACACCTAATAGTTTTTGAGATATGCGAGTTTAAAATTAAAGTGACTTGACGCACTCGCGTAGACAAAAACCCGTGATTGAAAAAAATAGCACTACTCTCAAGTGCTAATAAAATATTGTGTCATCTGAACTGAACTAAAGCATTTGTCTGTTTTTCATTTTCAACTTTTTTTTTTTTAATTTCATTTCTAATACTAATCACTAATTTTTTTTACAGGCCAAGACATTCTTAAGCAATTTTTCCTATGGTTCTTTAGGTTTGTATAAAATTAGAAATGAAATGATGTTATTTCATTTTTCTAAACTGTAGCCACTGGCATGGTGTACTCCGATCTTCTCACGGCTGTCCAAACCAGGCAAAAAACCTGAATAAGCGGTAGTTGGCATTTTCTCTGCTGTGGCACTAGTGTTATGACCACCTCCGTGCAATTTAAAGGGGAAGGGCCAGTCCATACAATTAAATAGGCATTAAAACTGTCAAAAATGCTTTATTTTTAAAATTGCTTTTTTGTTTTTGTTTGAACAGAATGTATCTTTATCTATAAATATTTTGAAACATTTTCTCATCCATGCACATACTGTTAAAAAAAAATTTAAGAAATTGTTAGTTGGTTAATGCTTTTTAAGGTGCTTCTACATGTAATAAATTAATATATTAATTTATGTTTTATTTGAGTCTTCAAGACTAATACTTTTTAGAGACTTATTTTTTTGTAACTACTGCATTTTAATACAGCATTCTCCCTATATTTCCCGGTATACGTATGTTCGTATCAGTGGCGTAGCCAAGGGTGGATAGGGGGTCACCCCCCCCCCATGAGGAAATTTTTGCCATACAAAATGCATATTCTTCGCTCTCTTATCACACACATGTATAACACCCCCATGGAAAAATTCTGGCTACACCACTGGTTCATATAAATAGGTTTTGGGTTTAGTATAACCATGGCAATTGTAAATTTTAATCTTTTTGTATTTTCATGAATTATTCTAATAATCAAAGTAAGCATCAGCAAGGGGTCCAGAGGGGTGCGTAGGGGTTTTGTCTCAAACTTTTCTGCACTGGGCGAGCACCCCATCTGCCCCACCTACGCTACACCACTGCTAACATCCTGTATGTATAATGCATATTCAAGTTCTATCTGTGGGAAAACAAACAGAACTCCTGACTGTTAGATCGACAGATGCGCGGTAGGCCCGAACGAGGGACCTTAACACTTCCACCATCTACATGTTCAGTGTCTTATTTACTTATTTATTGTAGTATAATTTATTTAGATAACTGAGCCCATCCTCCAAAAGCATTTCATGTTTTTTATTTTCTAATCTGTTAGAGTAGCTTTAAACAATTTAATTTAGCTCCTGAATAATTTTCATAGAGAATTTTTCTCTTTTTGTTTTAATAATACATTTAAGAAGGGTGGAGGGCTTGGTTGGAGGACATTTTAAGGGGTTCTAAGGCCTGGTCGGGAGCCCCCCTATGCCATGCCATGGCGAACATCCCCCACTTCTGACACCCATAACATTTTGCTTCCGATTTAAATGTAAACGTATCATTTCACGAATCTTTGAAAAGCAAAAGTACTACAAAAGTAGTTTTTTTTTTAATATATTTCAAAATTAAAATTGGCCTAAAAATTGGATTGTTTCTTATATTAAATATTTCCCGATGAATGAACCAGGAGTCCCCAAAGGGCAGGAGGGGGGGCATCACCGGCTTCCTGCTGGCACCTACTTTATTAGAATAATTTGTGAAAACACAAAAAGATTAAAATTTACAGTTGCCATATTTATACTAAACCAAAACCTATTAATACGAACCAGTGACGTAGCCAGAATTTTCCCCATGGGGTTGGGGGGGGGGGGGGGTTACGACTACTGCAACTCGCATTTGTTTAATAAGGGAGCGAAGAATATGCCCTTTGTATGGCAAAAATGTCCACATGGGAGGTGCCCCTCCCAACCCCCTTGGCTACGTCACTGATACGAAGATACGTATACAGGGAAGTATAAGGAGAATGCTGTATTAATATATTAAAATATGCAGTAGTTACAAAAAACAAGTCTCTGGAAGAAGTGCCTAAAAAAGCATTAACCAACTAACAATTTCTTAAAATTTTTTTCAATATGTGCATGGATGAAAAAATGTTTCAAATATTTATAGACAAAGATACATTCTGTTAAAAAAAAAACAATAATAATAATAATAATAAAGCATTTTTGACAGTTTTAATTGTATGGACTGGCACTTTAAATTGCTCTGAGGAGGTCATAACACTAGCACCACGGCGGAGGAAATGCCAATTACCGCATATTCGTGGCTTCCTATTGTTCCGAGTTTTGCCTGGATAGCCGTAGTTCCATACCTACACTGAGGAGGATAACACTAAGATACAGTACAGTCCTGCATTTTTGAAACAGGACTCAAAAGATCCAAAACATTTGGGAGTCTTTGTAGCTTCCATAGAGTTTGTAGGTGGTTAAAATGTCTCAGCGCAGGATGAGAGCTCAAGCCCATCTATCTCCCCCAAGGTGGCTTGCAAGAAGCTCTTCCGAGTTTTTAGTCTGCAGGGACCAAGTCCAGAATTAATCTAAGGTCCAGTCTGTGGCAGGGTTGTTAAAAACCCAGGTTTTTTCAGAAGAAGGGATGAGGTTTCAGAATATATGAAAAAAATTTGTTACTAAATGCAACTTAAAGCAAACTAATTGATTACAAAAATCAATTATAAATAAAAGGTGGTTAATTTAATAGTAATAACTGATTACAATTATTAATGATACATGAAAAAATGTACAAATTAATAACAATAGCAACCCCAATCATGGTTTGTTCTTAGATAAATTGACTATTAGTAATAATTTTAACAGTGATATACTAGTGCTGAATTACAACTTTTTAAACTAATGTTTTTTTTATGGTTAAAAAATCCTTATTCATTTTAACACAGATAGGCATAAAAATTTACTCTAGAAAGTTTTAATACCTATGTGAAGTCAGATTTCCCCCCCCCCCCTTAGTTAGTGGTGATGCGTGTGCATGGGGGGGAGGTAGGGAACTGTTTATAAACTTTACAAGTGGTGTACTGATGTTAAGCGATGTATTATCTACGTAATTAAAGTTGAAATTTTGAAAAAACCCAGTTGGGTTTTTTCAAGTGGACTTTTTCGAAAAACCCACCCGGGTTTTTTCGGGTTGGGCAAAATCATAACCCTGGTCTGTGGTATACATATTGATTTTTGATACATTTTAAAAGCAGCTCTCTTTATTTCATACTGCATACATAGAACTTGGGGCAGCCCGACAGGGTAAGCAAGGTGTAAGATTCATATCGGGGTGCAAACTTTGAAGGGGCACCATTTCGAACTCAAAAACTGAGTAGAGCATAAAAGGGTGTGCCACTTATGCTAGGGCAGCCTCTGCATAGAACACCAGTATTAAACAATAAGGCGTTGCTTTGATATCATCACAAATTAGATGGAGGGCATTATTCTGCAACTGCTCGAGTATATTCATTCCACTCTGGGAGAAAGTAATGAGTGGAGCAATGGAATAAGTTATTACAGGTTTTACTCTCTCTCTATATATAATTTCTCTACATACATATATGGTATTTCGAAAGTTTTGAAACATTTCGCATGAAATTTGCCATATAACCATATTTTAAGAAGTTTTAATAATAAAGTTTATAAATAATATATCAATTTGAAAATATTTTATAAGACAATTGAATAACAACAGCGAAAAGAGCATTACCATATTATATGCTATATTGCACAAATTTAGAATTTTTTTAAAAAATGTTAAGATTTTATTGAATTTTTTAAGATAATTATGTATTTTTATTTCAAAACTGCAAGTTTTCGTTTGTGAATCAGTCGTCCCCCCCCCCCCACTCATCTACACGGTATTCGGCCAAAATGGTACTTGGCACGTCAATAGTTGTAACATCTGTAGGATTATATTTAATCATTTTTTTATGATAAAAAAAACGTAACATAAGTCACTGAGTAGGTAATTTAGCATTTATTCTAAAAGAGCAGAAATTTAAAATTTAATAATTCCGAATCCTAAAAATATTTATTGCTTTAGTTACCTTGCTATTTTATGAGACTAATAAACTAAAAAACATTAATCTTCACTGATGCACTTGGAAACACTCAATGAAAATCTTCCAGAAGTTAAATAATTTTTTTTTTTTAAGGTGTGGGGAAGGGGGGAACTATTGACAACGAGCAGTTAATATTATTTGAAAATAAGCAGCTATATGAACTTTTCTAACATATGGCGTCTTTTGAACAAAATTTAATTTTATCCTGGACGCCTTACTATTCATTCTAGGAACTCCCTCCTTGATTAATAGAGTGTAACGAAAATGGAATTTTGCTGGTAATAGATACAAAACATACTATTAAAAATGTCTATTAATTAAGTATACGCTGAATATACAAAATAAACAGTAACAAACTAAGTTTTGATTTTTAATCCGATGCAAAAATTTAAAGAGCTACTTCGCTACTATGGGGCGAGACTGATCGCTCAAGAGATTAGGCTTAACATAACACATAGACAAACTAGTAATATTAAACTCAGAAAAAATATTAATTAAATGAAAAATAAAGAAATTTATTTACTTTAAGACCCGTTCCCAAAACAATTGCATCGTATTCCTCATCCATCTTTCAATTATATTTTAACCACCTTACGCAAGTAAAATCCTGTCACAGTTGCTGATATCACCACACCGCCCGCGGTAGATGATTGTGAGCGAAGTACCGCAACAGAGACACGGCGCTGTTTCTGCTTGGTGTGTTACTGCGCTTTAAAAAAAAATAAAACTCTAAAATTATAAATTATTTTCTTAATACATTATTTAAATACTCGTAGTAATGTTTTATGTTTGCCAGATTAAGCAATTTTTGATGAAATTCTATGAAATACTCAAACACACAGAGGATGTACTCAGCTTAAGTGCATGTAAAAACATTCTTTAATTGTTCTATCAAGATCAAGAACTTCATTAACTGACCAAAATATACATAGCGCAAAAGTGTTTTTGAAAATTAAATATTTGAAATAAGTTTAGAGAATGCTATTTTTCAAAGGGAGCATTACATCGAAATTGGAGGGCATATGTGTAGCTACCACAAAAGTGTCCTTAAGCACACGTATATATACAGTCAAAAATTTCATTATTATAGGACTAATAAATTATCCCCAGCAAACTGTTGAGTTATTTTATCATAGAAATTTTTAGAAGTAATAGTAGAAGGTATTTTTTTCAGGCTAATACGAATTTCATAGTACTATACCATCTAATCTCTATGATGACGAGATTAAAAAATGCAGACATGGCATTTCCTTAACGCACGCTTATCATACAAGCCCAGAAAGAAACTGCAGAAGTTCCACATTCTTAAAAGAAATTTTTTAAACGTCCCAGTTTCTTAATGTAGTCAGTCAGAAATTTGAGACAGTTTGAACTTTTAACAATTTTTGTGTATTACATTACAACATTTGGATAACTGTCAGTGTCACAAAGAAATGAATGGTCACAAAATGACTGAAAAGCTGTAATTAAAAATTCTAATTTTTATTCTTAAATGCATTAAGCATGCAGCATGCCCGGATACGCTCACCGGGAAGCCGGGCAATTTTCCGGTAAGGCGCTCGCTTTCGAATGCATGCCGTAAAATATAATGGGCATGTTTGTTCAGAATAAAATGCAAGTTGTCTGCCGTTTACATATATATTTCCCAAGCTGGTGTGATCGTGTGATCAAAGCCTGATCATAGGGGGTCGGAGTCCTGGGGCAAGAGGTTATTTTGGGGCCCCTATACTATCACAAGCATTTTAACTTATTTTTGTTTGCTGTTGCATTTTCCTGACATAAAAATAAAATATTTTCAAAGAATACTAAAATTGAATTAAAAATTACCTATTTATTTATACTTATTTAGAACAAGACTATGTATTTAAAAGTGATTTTGATTTTTTTTAGTCCGTTTGTATTATTAGCGCAAGGGCGGATTAAAGGGGGGGGGCGGAGGGGGAGAAAAAAGAAATTAATTTAAAGGATCCTATTTTACTTCCATAAAATGGATGTATATGTTAATTTTCTAACTAACCGTCCCCACGGACAAACTTGCATTAATCCTCCACTGCTTCCAGCCTATGTCTTCAACAGAATAAAATATGGAGAAAATTTCTCTATCTTTCAGAAATAGCTGGATATGTTATTTTTAATACATACCCAGACAGTAGAGATGAGGTCGGGCTCATTTTTTGAAGCCCGAGCCCGCCCGAGCCCGAAGACTTTTAATCCGAGCCCGCCCGAGCCCAAGCAATATTATTAAAGTTGGAGCCCGAGCCCGAAATTTCAGCTAAATACAAATAAAATTAACTACTTCATTAAGAGGATACAATAAATTTTGGAGCTTCACACACCTTCTAGTCCCCCGTGCCGCTATTTTTTGAAATAAGTACGTCTATTTATCCCATGAATCACTTTTTAAGATCTGTTTCAAGGAGTATGTTCAACAAAGGAGAAATTTTTCACGAGCCCGAGCCCGAACGCAATCGTGAATTACAGAGCCCGAGCCCGAGTCGGGCCCGGGCTCGGGCTCGGGCTTTCGGGCTCGGGCTGAGCCCGTCTCATCTCTACCAGACAGCACAGCAAACTTGCAGCAAGCTTGATTTATCAAGTCAATAAGCTTGAAAATTCCAATCGTGTAAGCTTGATGCAAGCTTGAATCAAGTGTTCTAGTTTACACTTGCCCAGCTTGCATTAAGCTTGACATTTCAAGCTTAATTTTTTTTTTTTTAATACACGGGGCGCCCGCTGGCTAACGCGCCCCACATAATTTATTTTTTCGCGCATTTCCCCCCTCTACGCTGAAATTTCAATTTAATTTGTTTCCATCGAGTGTTTGTCGCTGGGATAGAATCCGGGCCCTTTAGCTTCGCAGTCGAGCACGCTATCCATTCCGCCACCGGAGCCTTGTGCAGCTATGACTAAAGTTTGAAGTGAATTACCACGCTGTTTTCTCGCCAAATTGATAAGTGGGCGATGTGTTATTTGTTTCTTTTATTTTTCCATGGGATGCATCAGAATTAAAGTAATGCATCAAAATAAATTAAATTAAAATCAAAATTAAAATAAAAAAACACGTTTTAAAACTTTCAGTACCGCAACACTCATGAAGCAATACTGCTGGCCAAAATCGAGACAAACGACTGATTTTGAAATCAATTTCGTAGTATAATTGTATTTTATTTTGAAGAATTTCCATATTTGGAAATATAAAATGAGTTTACTGAACACAAATTTTGTGTTAAGTAATCTGAAATGAAAGAAACAGATAGTTAAACGTTACTTCGAAATGCTATATCACAGTCAGAGGCGCAGAGAGCCAAGTCGGGGCCCCGGGGATAAAATATTTGGGGTCCCTTTAATATCCAGAAATCCTTTTGATGTCATAGTAGATCAATAATTTATTCCTTATAAAAATTATTAATCATTTAAAGAAACTTTAAATTAATAGTGATTGGAAAATAATTAATAGAATTAAAATTATTAATTTAAAAGAGTATTATACTTTAATAAACATCCATGCTCTAAAAAATACCAACATTTTGCTTTGAAGGTTTCGTCACCTCCATAAAGAAACTGTAATTGGAACGTTAACATTTTTACATGGCATGTATCCCCAGTGTTGAAAAAATTAATATTTTTATTCATACTTCCATGCAAGCAGGCAGCCAAAAAAAAAAAAAAAAAAAATTCAGTAGGTCAAAAAAGTGGAAATTTCAAAATTTCTCATAGAAAGTCTGGATCTTTAATGTTTTGTTAAGGAAAATTCAAAATTTCGGAGGTTGGGTGGGCCCATAGTCTCTGCTGTATGCTATACCCTTTCTTCCACTATTTAACAATGTGCCTCGGAAAAAAAAAATGATTTCTTGTTAAATAAACCTTTTCTACTTTAAGTCATGGCAAGCCTTTGAATAACACCTTCATGTCTACTTCTGGTCAACAGTTTTTTGAAGGATGATCTAATATTATGTACACTCTATAACAAATAAATCGACGCACCAAGAAGGAGGTGTCCGATTGAGACGAAAATTGGTGGATAGGAAGACAATGTACAGAATAGTAAATGATTAAAATTTCAGAACAATTGAATAATTTATTTCAGAGTTACAGTAACAAGTTCAATAAGGTGTTGACCCGCCGCACAGTGGAGTATTTGTGTCAAAATCCTGGCCAAAAATATTTTTCATGTGTTTTAACGTTAAAATCATTACTGTTGACTTTTGACTTACTTTTTAGTATTATGTATTTCTTAAATTATATAAAAAAGCGTGTTGTCGCCAAATTTGGCGATATATCGCCAAACGACACGAAGTTGGTTTCTAACAAATGTCTTGTCCGGGGAGTGTCCCTTACTGGGAAGTACTGCTATTGTATAATACCACTTATAAATGTAATACCACACGGCTGTCGATCTAACTGTCTGGAGTTTTGGGCGATTTTCTCCAGATGTCACGTGAATACGCATTAGAACCCCTTAATAAGCCCTCCGCCCAAGGCAACCTTCCCGTTAGGCAAATAGCCGTGTAGCTGTGCCTTAACCACAATAAAAATATATAAATCTAATACTTTAATAATACTTATAAATATAATACTACTTATCTATAAATCAATTTTTATCATAAAATTTTTTTAGATTTTTACTTATCTAAATGTAGTTACTATAGGAATCTTAGTTTTCTAATGAATTCTGAAGATTAACTTTTTAATTCTGATTCTTTTGAACAATGATATTCGTCTTCACTCAGAATCACTTTTTTTTTTACTTCCTTGTACGTAGTATAAGGAAGTAATGTGATCCCGAAAAATTTTGGGGGCCAAATTTCGACAAAAAATCCGATTTTGACTACCTCTAAATTTAATTTTAAGAATTTTTTCGATGCATTTCATCGTAGGCTAGCATGCACGATCCTATTAACGCGTCTGCAACTCATTTTGACCAGCGGCGAGTTTATTTTTTTTTGAGAGAGAGAGGGGGGAGGGGGACCACCATCGGGCCCCTCTGTTGTAGGGTCTAGCTGTAGCGAAGTTGTAGGGTCTCGCTGTAATAAGGCTTGCTCTTTTTTGTTGGCTTTTGTCTAGAGCAGCTAAAAGGACACTGCTTAAAAGAAGCCTACTTGAAACCCATAAAATCTCATTCCAAGCTGGAGGAGAAAGTAATTTATTTCAAGCCAGCACTTCAAAATGACTTAAAGAGCTAGCACGTGTTTCTGTTTACACACTCACACTCCAATGACCCGAAGTCACAGTTGCCAACCTTCGAGATCCAAAAATGGGGAGCTTTTGCTTTGGACACAATTTACGACATAAATGGATAACTAAGCTGTAAATAGATGGGACTATTTACAGGACTAAGAAAGGGCAATTTTGGAATATGTAGAAATTTTCTTCTTATAGCAAATTTACATCAGAAAAATAAGAAATTACATACTGAATTTAAAATACCGATGTTAAATCTTAACTGAAATGAAATTTTATATACCTTTATCCAAACACTTGCATATAATTTATAGTTTATGAGAAGTACAAGCGCGTATATTTGTATCCCTTTTGCGATCACCCGTCGAAAAATTATCGAAAAAATAAAAATGGCGCTATATAAATAATTTTTTTTAAAGAAATGGTGGATGTTGGGGGAACATTTTTTTTCTTGGAATAGACACTCAATACTGTAATAATTACGATTATAGTTGAAATTAGGCGCGACGAGCCGCGACACCCCTTCAAAAAGCTTTTTGAAATGTGGATCTTTGAAAAAAAAAAAAAAGAAGAAAAAAGTTTACAATTTTTTAAAATAAAGTCATATTATTTTTTCAAACTAATCTTATCTTATAAATAAAAATGAAATTCTGTTTGTTTGTTTGTTTGTTTGTTTATTTGTTTGTTTGTGGATTTGATTCGTATACAAATCCACAAAAATGGACCTATCGGCCTGAAATTTAGTACAGATATGTAAAATAATATAGAATAACTCATAGTCCACTTTAAAACTTTGAAAGTCCACCCGTTCCCGGAATTTAAGAGATTTTTTAATGCTCTTCACGCAAAAATCTTTCCGTAATTGTAACCCCTGTAGTGAAAAAAGTGTGAAATAAGGATCGTGGTTGCCATGTGTGGCGATTTTGCCGAATAAAATGTCGTTCGTATACAAATCCACAAAAATGAACCTATCGGCCTGAAATTTAGCACAGATATGTAAAATAATATAGAATAAATCGTAGTCCACTTTAAAACTTTGAAAGTCCACCCGTTCCCGGATTTTAAGAGATTTTTTATGCTATTCACGCAAAAAGCTTTCCGTAATTGTAACCCCTGTAGTGAAAAAAGTGTGAAATAAGGATCGTGGTTGCCATGTGTGGCGATTTTGCCGAATAAAATGTTTTAAGTTCTCAAAGTAAAAATAAAAGAATAATAATGATTTTTTTTGTTAGTTTATATTCGTAAGGTTCTTTTTTTTTAATTATAATATCGTGTGCATGGGAAATCAGAGCAGGAATGTAATGCTTTACGCGCAAAACAATAAGAATTGAAGATTTCCGAGGCTAATAGGTAAATTTTTTTAGTTTGGCGAAAAAATAAAATGTCTCAAATGCCGATTTTGTGAAAGTGAGTTCTAGCGGTTTGCACAGATTTCGGCTTGGCGCAATTTATTGAGAGCTTAAGGAAATAGATTTTTGTAAACAAGTGCAAAGGTTTTATTAGAATACAGCGTTAAATTTTAATGATCCGTGAAGAAATAATGCAGTTATTAAGGGATTTCAATTGATCTATCTCCAGAATTCTCGCCAAATGAGTACATTTATTTAAGTTGGGGGAATTCCGCCAAATTTCAGAAAATTGAAATCTTCTCATTTAGTACATAGTAATGATGAATAAAACACGTTATAGTTGATAATTTTAAAAAATTCGGCTGTATTAAGGGATTCAACTTTTCAAATAAAGGCTTGCTTTACTTTTTCGCGGTCGAACCATTTCCCATATATTATTGCTGCTAAGTCAATGCTTCGAATGATTTCCTGAAAAAACGCTTGCAAAATGGCGTATGTTGGCACTTTGGCGAGGCTTAGATTTGAAACTGGATTTTATTTGAGACTGGGATATATAATGACACTGGTTATAGATAAAAATGAATGTTGGTATGAGTGTATGAGGTTGAAAAAATCCAGCACCGTTGAGCACCGTTGCACCATGAAATTTGGTTCACCTAAGTCTTTTATCATGGAGAAGCTTTTTATGCTATCCGTTTTCCTCTAACTTGCCACCCGGTGGCGCAGCAGAACGTCGAATTCTATTCCGTTTAGCCGTTTGCTATGCGAATATCGTCCAACCGATTTCGATGAAATTTGGTACACGCGAATATTAGAACACGGAGAATATTTTTCACTATCCATTTTGCTGTAACTTGCCGCTAAATGGCGCTGAAAAGCATCAACTTCTATACCGTTCGACCGATCGGCAAAAATTTTTTATACTTACACATCTGAGCACGAAGAATATATTCTAACTGCGTTCCGTTTGATGTTACTCACCACTAGATGACACTGCAATGCATTATTATTTTAACTCGCCACTAGATGACGCTGCAGCAGGCCAAATTCTTGACCATTCAAACGGTCGCTATGAAAATCAGTATACATAGCTATTAGAACAATGAGAATATTTTGGCGTTATCCATTTTGCTATAACTCGCCACTTGACGGCGCTGTAGCAAATCATTACTTTAATTAACTACTAGATGGCCCTGCAGTGTATCACTTCTTGACTGTGCAAATGATCGTTATGAAATTTGGTATACATAGATAGTTGAACACGGTCGCTATGAAAATCAGTATACATAGCTATTTGAACAATGAGAATATTTTGGCGTTATCCATTTTGCTATAACTCGCCACTTGACGGCGCTGTAGCAAATCATTACTTTATTGAACCACTGGATGGCCCTGCAGTGTATCACTTCTTGACTGTGCAAATGATCGCTATGAAAATAGGTATACATAGATATTTGAACACGGGGAAGAGTTCGACGGAAGAAGTTCGAAGAGTGAACACGGGATGGCGCTATCCATTTTCCTATAACATGCCACTAGATGTCGCGTCAACACATGAACTTCAGGACTGTCCAGCCGATAGTCATGAAAATTCGTATACATCGATATCTGAATGCGAAAAATATTTTCGCCGTATCCGTTTTGCTAAAACTCGCCACTAGATTGCGCTACGCCGCATGGCCTTCTTCACCGTACAAACGATTGCCTTGCAATTCGGTATGCATGGTTATTGGACACAATATAACGCGATATCCACTTTGCTATATCTGTTTATTACAATGAATAGTAATCACCACAAATCGTAATATCAAAAAGTACATTCATTCCCGTGCGAAGAACGGGTACTTCAGCTAGTAGGTACATATAATCAAAATACATATATTTTACTACAATTAGTATCAAATCAGTAAATTAATTTAAAGAGCCCGTAAAAAATGCAAAACGAAGTAATAGGAAACGCCGAAATCTCTTGCCGTAAATGAAGAAACTTGATTTTAAACCGAGTGTTGCATCTTTTGGATATGAATTATGGTCGAAAAACATGCATTACATGATGCATCAGTTACTAGGCTATCCAAAAACATATATATTACTGTTTTTAAACAAATTTAAAATTTTCGACTTTTGGCCAGGATTTTAATACGAATACTCCACTGTGCGCCGCTAGCCTGGATACAAGCTGCCACACGGCGTGCGTGGCATAGACCGATAAAGCTCTCGGATGGTCTCCTGCGGTATTTCCTGCCAAATTCGCTCCAATTGTCGAACGAGGTCATCAACAGTCCGTGCCAGATGCAATCGCCTTCCCATCATATCCCAGACATGCTCGATGGGAGAGAGATCTGGCGATCTGGCAGGCCAAGGAAGAGTTTGACAAGCTTGCAGACAGTTTAGAGCAACACGAGCCGTATCTTGTCTGGCATTGTCCTGCTGAAAAACCAGCCCAGGGCACTGCAAAAGGAACGGTAGCAAAACAGGTCTTAGGATGTCGTCCACGTACCGCTGTGCTGTAAGTGTACCTCTAATGACGACCAAAAGGGTCCGGCTGTCAAACGAAATGACACCCCAGACCATAATGCCTTGTTGAGGGCCGGTGTGGCGTGCAATAGTGAAAGCAGGATCCCCCTCTGCCCTGTGCGTCTCCAAACACGTCTTCGATGATCGGCAGGACACAGTTGGAAGCGGGATTCGTCGCTAAAGACTATACGTCCCCAGTCGGCATCATTCCAACCTGATCGAGCCCTGCACCACTGTAATCTGTGGTCCACTGTAATCACCACTGTATTTCTTCTGTTTGGTTCCTTATCAAAATTTTGTGTTATTTCTGTTATAGTAACTGTAAAAATTGTAAAAAAAGAAAAATATCTGTTTAAAAAAATGTTAATAGTTCTACCCAGTTCGTTGCCAGAATGGTGGCGTAGCTGGGTAGTAAAATCCATCCTTTGAGAGTAATATTTAATGCCTTAAATTTAATAGGTAGGCTGCTCTCAGAGGTTATCCTAACTAATATTATAAATGCGAAAGTGAGTTTGTTTGTTTGTTTGTTTATGACGCTTTCACGCCTAAACCGCTGAATCGATTAGGATGCATTTTGGTTTAGATATAGAGGGGGACCCTGGAGTTGGTTATAGGCTAATTAGAATTTTAGATTTTTAATTACTTTTTTAATTATTAATTAAAAACCGTTTTTACATTGCCATGGTTGGCGAGTTTCGCCCGTATCAAATAATTCATGTTTTGAGCTAACAAGAATGCTATTACTTCAATAAATAAGCGCGCGTGCATCTGAAAAACATTAAATACCACGGAAATTAAGCCAGTTTTATGCCAAATCTATCTATCTGTAATAATAAAAATGAATGTTCTCCAGACAAATCAACAGAAAGCAGAGCTTTGAAAATTTGAGCATGATTGAGCCCATAACTTCGGTAAAGTGCACCTGAGGCTCAAAATTTTGAAATTTTAACTACTTTTCAAACTATTAATTAAAAACCGTTTTATCGCCCGCACAAAATGATTTATGCTTTTGAAATAAAGCAGAAATTCTATTTGCAAAATCACATGCATTTGAAAAACATGGAAATTATGTTGATTTTACGCCAAATTAAAAAGCATAAGTAAAGAAAGGGGTACTTACGTATTATCCCGGCGGTCCGCCAAGACAAGCGATTTTTTGCCGAAATAAATGCCGGGCACATGAAATTATTAAAGGTTTTGAATACGATTGGCAATAGTTTGGCAACCCATTTGACGATAAAACAGTTTGGCGGAATGACCGCTGGGATAATACATAAGTACCAAGAAAAATCCAGATGTGTTTCTTAAAGTTCATAAATTTCCAAATCCTACCAATAATATAAATGTGTACGTTTGCGTGTTTGGATGTTTTTGACTGAATCACACAAAAATGGTTGAACGGATTTGAAAAAATTTGTAATGAAAATAGCTTATGCCCTGGATTAACATACAGGCAGCCTTTCAAGCATATAGCATAAATAATTCTTTTACAAAGACACTCAAAATAATTCTAATGCATTGCGCTCTATGGACATTTTGTAGCTACTAAACCGATTCTAAAACTTTTTTCACTGATTAAAAGTTACATTATTCCTGAGCATCATTGTTTGTTTTTGGATTAAGACCGATTGACTGCACTAGGGTCCTAGGCCTATATGGAAAATTCCTCTGTGGGGGATTTTCTAAGGGATCCTAGCCCGTATTTATGCGAGGTTTTTTAGAAAACCACGGAAAACTGGGAGCGGCTAGGTCGACAGGCGCGACCAGGGTTTGAATCTGGCACCTCCCCCTTGCAGTTTTGAGAGCAGAACTTCTTAGACACTGGTGGCATCCTAAGTGTTATAGGCTACCTTTAATGCATATATCACAGATAGTTCTTTTACAGGGATGCTAATAAGAATTACATTACGCTCATTGTGCATCTCTGTAAGTACTGAACCGATTCCTAAACTTTTTTTACTGATAGTAAGCTACACTATTCTTGAGTATTATAGGCTAAAATTCATGCATGTAGCATAAATAATTCCTTTACAGGAACACTCAAAATAATTCTAATACATTACGCTCTCTGGGTATCTCTGTAACTACAGAACCGATTCTCAAACTTTTTCACTAATAGAAAGCTGCTCTATTCCTGATTAACATAGACTAAAATTCATGCATATAGCATAAATATTTCTTTTACAAAACAGTTCGCAAATACTGTCATAACTGTCTCTATTCGCCAAATGCCTGAAAAAAATCTAAATTTAGTAACTCTGTGCATATTCTCTTATTTTAAATGAAGTATACTAACATGCATTGTACTTCATTTGAAACAAGTAAAAAGCAAATAATATTTAAATGCAGTTCCTTTTGTCGCAACAATATTTGCTATTCACACATGCTACATTTCTATCGGGACCTAATTCTAAAGCCGACGCGGACGAAGTCGCGGGTAGCAGCTAGTATTGTTATATTGTTGTAATCTGGCTCGGCAGTGTGCAGGCGTGAGTGGCAGGTGGCGTAACGGTCGGCGCGAGCGTAGATTTCGCTCTCTCAACCGTCTGTGAATGGTCATGATGGACACTGGTGTTTGGGTTGAACGTCTGATGGTTGATAGAGATGAAGAAGGCGCTGTGACAGCTGATCGGACCATCCCGCTGTCCTCACGATCTGTTGTAGCCCTAGGTCGACCGCTACCATCCTGACGCTGCACTCTGCCATTTTCCACCCATCCTTGCCAGCATCTTCGAATCGTCGCATCGCTTCGACTCAAATGACGAGCGATTCTCCGATTAGTCCAACCGGCCTCTTTCAATCCAATGATACGACCTCTGTCAAACTCTGACAGTTGCTCGTAATGAGCACGAATCCTGCAGCGAAGCATTTTTTAAGTTGTTGAAAGGTCATCTGAATCGCAATCAAACCGAAAGTTTTAACAACCGTTGAAGAACTGCTCCTTATATACGTCTGCTGGATGCGCAGTTCCGATGCACTAGAGATCAAACTATTCATTCATTGGACGCCAAATTTGAATCATTTGCATATCTGTTCAAAACATTCATGAATACGAAATTTCAAAGCAATCGGATGATTGTTTCTTGGTGCGTCGATTTTTTTGTTATAGAGTGTAGATGACTCAATCAGAATCACTCCTCGTTTTTGTCAAGTTGGTAGTTTATGCTCTAGCTGGCTTTTTGTAATTTCAATCAAAAATTAATTTGAAACATCCGGGGACATAATTTGAATTTGGACTTTTTTTTTTTACAAAATTGACAACACACTATATCATATAAACAGCAAAAGCGGAGCCCCTTCACGAGCTGAGGCCCAGGGGATTTTTCCCCTGCCCCCCCTCCCTCTCTGCGCCACTGATCACAGTTGCTAACATGTATGGAATACAAACACTTTAGTCATTTTTGTAAATATTTCTTAAAATAACAAATAATTGAAAAATTTTGCTATTTTTTAACGCTAAAAATTCTCTTAACAAATGTGGTTATTTTCCTACATATTGGTATGCTATATTGATATAGAGCATTTCGAAGAATTAAAAATAAGTTAAAATTAATTTATACAAATGTAAATTTGAATTATTTTCATTGTTCATACTTTATAATTAAAAAAATTATTTAACTTCTGAATTTTTTTTTATCCTTTGTAATTTTATTTTAAAATTAAAAGTGTAAGATGTAAGATTTTTGGGCCCTAAAATCTGTAGGCCCTGGGCAGTTGCCCCGTTTGCCCTGCCGGTAATATGGCACTGGTAATATAAAATAAAACACATCTTTTACGAACTTTCAGCAAATTTGAGGACGCTAGACAATTAATGTCCGTTCTCTTTCACAGATGGCGCCATCAACGCTCCTTTAAAAAGGAAAAATCACGCGAGTATCAATTTTCAAGCTTAAATCAAGCTGTATTTAAGATTGACAGTTCAACTTGACTCCTGCAAGCTTGCTGCCAGCTTAGAATGAGTTGAACTGTCAAGCTTGCATTAATGCGTCAAATTCAAACTTGAAATGTCAAACTTGATTTAAGCTTATGTGCTGTCTGGGTAACATGCTCTCATAGAATCGCGAATTTAAAGGATAATGTACTTTGTCAAATCCAAAAAATTTTCTTGATACACCAAAAAGTTCGAAATTTTCTTTCCTTCATTCAGAAATAAAAAATGTTAACTAATGGATATTTTGTGATAAGCATATATATGGCCATACCATACGTTTTCAAAAACTCCTAACTTGTTTATTGATCCATGACTCTTAAAGACCATTGAATTAGAAGAACAGAAAATAAACCTCGTAAGTCCATTTATTGTTAAAAATTATGCTACAGATATTACAAAGGAAATTTAGTTGCAAAAAATTAATTATTGCAGTATATATGAATATGTAATAAATCATGATAACAATAAATCGGGAGATTTGGGGCCCCTTATTGCTCCGCATGCCCGTGTGATAATCAGGCTCTGGGTGTGATCAGTTGTATTGTATTCGGCCCTGGCATTAAGCCCCCCCCCCCATGATGATTTTTGGTAAGTAAGTTTATTAAGCCCTTATTGTAAAGCTAATATTTATTTTCAAATTTTAATTACTTATAAGTATTTCATTTCTTATTAAAAACAAACTAGAAGTCAAAGCCCGTTGTGACGACAATTACAACAGGCGCTAGAAAAAACATTTGACGAAAATGTGTACACTTACTATATTTAATCTTCGTCCACCTAAAATAAATAACTCCATATTAAGTTTTTATTATATACACAAATAGAATTTCATGCTCTTCTGTAAACGCGCGGAAACTTTTCGCATTCAATAGATTTAGTTTTGTGTACACAGGCCCTCTTATATCAATGCTTCAAGCAGACGATCATTTTAATGAAAGAAAAAATTAAACTATGTCATCTGGAAAAACTGTTTAAACCGAACTGAAATCGCAAATGTCCCTTCAAAGCCTGATGACCGTGACTTCAAATATGACGTTATTGTCACATGCAGAGTCTAATTTTGTCACGTAAATGATTAACATTTCTTACTCTACTACATTATTTACTCTCGTAAATAAAATAGAGCTGAAACCAGCAAAAAATCGCTTAAAAATGAGGGAACGGGCGGATTTTCACATTTTTAAAGTAGCGCAGATTGATTTCTATGTTTTTATACATAATTATAGGTAAGATTTTCAAGCGGATCGTACAAACGGTGTAGATGTTAATAAGCTTTCTGTACTTTTTAATCGTTTTGAACTTTTTAATCTTCTTGAAGTAATGGCGGCAAAAGTTTTATCTTGGAGCAGATTGCCCAGAATTGTTAGAGAGTCAGTGAATCAGCGAGTCAGGGATCAGCATAACTACATGGTAGGATCAGTGGCGCAACCAGAAGTTTTTCTTGGGGTGGGGGAATTCATCCTCACTAAGACCCCTTTATCATATATCCTCAAACTGATACATAGAATTAGTACTAATTAGATTCGTCACACTTTGACTTTAATTAGAGTTTCCAGTTTATAAATCTATTAACAAAATTATACTAAGTGTTATTTAGTTTGTGTTCAAGGGTTAAGTTAGTTTTAGTTTTTTAAATAACTTTAATATCTCTAACTCAACGCACTTCGTTCGAAGTAAAAATTAGAGGATAAAAAAGGATCAAATAAGTAAATGTTTGTCTCTTTCATAACTTATTCATTGTTTCTCAAAGTGTGTTCCGCAGAACCTTGGGGTTCCGCAACGACCCTACAAGGATTCCGCGAGAAATTTCGAAACATCATAGAAATTTTAAAGAAAATCCGTAAATTCTCTAACCTATTTTTTCACCAAGCTCTTTATAGAATTAACCTCTTAGCGACGGCGGGAGTACGGGAGTTCTAGATATAATTTGGTCTAAAACCGCCTAACGCAACGCCCTGAATGCACTGCCGGAAATCAGTCCCTGTTTCTGTGGTTCAAAATAAATAATGCTGTTCTATTTGAAAATAAAAAATGCTATTCGTATGTTTAAACTATTTATACACTGTCTACCAATAAGTATTTGGAAACCTATGCAAATGACGATATCTGCGGTCCTGAGGTACGTCACGGCCTCCGCCGGTATTTATCGTGTAGGAAACAGCATCGGCATTAGTCGCATGCAAGATGCCGCGCAGTTCGGAGCTCTCTGATTTCGAGAAAGGTATAATTATCGGGTATCACAAATGTGGCCGATCCTTAAGGGACATATCTAGCGATCTGAAGTACCCAAAATCGACAGCGGCCTATGTGATTAAGAAGTGGAAGGTGAGCGGTGATTGTCGGAATGTGCCCCGAGTCGGCAGACCAACGAAACTGGGAGATAGAGACCGACGAGTGCTGTCCAGAGAAATTCGGAAGAACCGCACCTAACCGATGGCCCTCATCCGCGAGGAGTTTCAACAGGCATCCGGGAGTATTGTTTCAATGAATACCATCCGTAAGGAAGCACATCTGCTTGTTTTTCATGGTCGTGCTGCTGCCCATAAGCCTTTGATCACAAAGTCCAACCGCGCTGCTCGGTTAATGTGGTGCAAAGCACATCGAAATTGGACCGTAGATCAGTGGAAACGGGTTCTTTGGAGCGACGAATCAAGGTTCACCCTTTACCGTTCGGATGGCAGGGTCTGGGTTTGGCGTCTGCCTGGAGAACGTTTCCTGCCAGAATGCATTGTGCCAACAGTCAAGTTCGGCGGAGGTGGAATTATGGTCTGGGGGTGTTTCTCCTGGTATGGACTGGGACCCTTGGTCCCAGTCCATACCAAGAGCCCTTCTGTCCACCACCACTTAACCACCCGTAACTTACCATGAGCCCTTTTGTCCACCACCGGACTTACAAAAAACAGTTCACAGGGCAGCGCCCTACAGTCCTTCGATCGGACTTCAAAAATCGTCGGCGGAGGCCTTCTCTCGACCTCCTCTCTCCAGCTCTTTCGCTCCGACCCCACTCTCGGCTCTCTTCCGGTTCTCCTCTCACCCTCATCTTTTCATCGATTCCTTATTGGATATCTCTACAGACGGGGGTGGATTCAAGGATTCCCAATTGGTCCGTACATGGCGCCTGTCCATCTCCTCTAGAAGGCACCTTCAGGTCCCGCTCACGTAGACGCGATCAATTTCGGCGCTCTTTGAAGGTGCGGTTGCTTTGAAACAAACTGTCTGGAAAGGCGACACCAAGTCTGTCCTTTTGTGTGGATCTGGGAATCTTACAACTCCCCCACTTCTCCGGTGAACTTTTCGAAGGAAAAGTTAATCCTTTGGTTCAGGCAGTTGATCAATTACACTCTACTATACAATAGGCAAGGAACCGAAAAAAAAAGGAGAGAAAATATATCCAGAATATATCTAACGGTTTCTTTCCTTTTCAAAATTAAATTTTAGAATATACTTAGAATATTAAGTTAGAAAATACATACATATTACCTGATTATATTTTCCTAATACAAAACACATATAATCTCAACTTTAAATTTTTACACAATGAAAATATTTACATTTTATGCTTTCACCTTTAGATACGACTTAGACAGTCTGCATGGCAGTTATTTTTTCCTGCGCGGTGAACTACTGTGAAATCGAAAGGCTGCAATGCCAGTGACCACCTCAATAGTCTCGGATTGTTCCCCGCGTTGCTTTTGAGCCATACTAAAGGGTTATGGTCAGTTTCTATAGTAAATTTCTGACCGTCTACGTAATGTCTTAACTTTTTTATGGCGAATATTATCCCCGCGCATTCTTTCTCGGTCGTGCAAAATTTCTTCTCAGCCTCACTAAATTTCCTACTTAGATAGAGAACAGGATGCTCGTCTTTCCCGGTTCTCTGGGCCATGACTATCCCAATCCCTACATTAGAAGCATCTGTCTGAATGATAAACTCTTTTTTAAAATCTGGAGCGTACAACACCGGATTTTCCGTCACCCTCTGTTTTAACTCGGAAAGGGACTTTTCCATTTCGGGAGTCCATTCTACACTCATGTCCATAAATTAAGGATAATTCAGAATCACACAGAAATTGATCTCTAAAATAAAAATTTCACCTGTGGAATGATCCCACACATCTTGAAGAAGAATATGCAAATTACAGGAAACCACCAGATGACGTGGATGGTACGTCACAATTACGAGAGTGTAAGAGAGGGGTATATAAGGAATGGTGGCAAAGAAGTAAAATTGTTCACAAGCGCTGTGAAAGCCTTTCAGTGCAAAAACCGCATAGTTATGGCACAAAGGAGGCATTTGGATGATGTTTTACGTGGCAGAATTATCGGACGACTGGAATGTGGACGTACCCAGCTGGAAGTATCCGAGGAACTTGGAATCGCTCAGAGTGTCATCTCCAGGCTTTGGCAACGATTCCAAGATGATGGTAATGTGAGTAGACGTTACAGCACAGGTCGCCCCCGAGTTACAACGCCGAATGAGGACCGCTATTTGGCAGTTACTGCCAAAAGAAACAGACGGAGTACAGCATCAGACCTGTCTCGTCAGCTCTCTTCAGCTACCGGTACGACAGTTTCAAGGCAGACCGTGTACAGACGCTTAGGGCACATTGGTCTATATGCTCGTAGGCCTGTCAGATGTGTTCCACTTACCGCAACTCACTGTCGCCTGCGATTAACCTGGAGTAGAGAGCATGCATTGTGGACACCGCAACAGTGGTCTTGTGTGATGTTTTCCGACGAGTCCAGGTTTAGTTTGGAGTCTGATTCTCGCCGGACATTCATCTGGAGAGCGCCAGGTACCCGTTACCACCAAGAGAACACCATTGAAAGACACCGTTACGGTGGTGCAGGATGGCTCGTTTGGGTAGGAATTATTCTTGGTTCCAGAACTGACCTGCATGTTCAGAGTGTAACGATGACAGGCCACATCTATCGGGATGTCATTCTGGAACAACATGTACGTTTGTTTCGGGGCGCCATGGGTGCTGAATTTGTGTTTATGGATGACAACGCCCGACCTCACCGTGCAAACATTGTAGACGAATGCCTTCAATCGGAGGATATCACCCGTATGCATTGGCCAGCATACTCACCGGACTTGAATCCAATAGAGCATGTGTGGGATATGCTTGGCCGAAGAATTGCAGCCCGTCAACCCCCTCCCACCTGTCTACCGGAACATCGGAGTGCATTGCTTGATGAGTGGTGTAATATTCCCCAAGATCAGATTGATCATTTGATACTCAGCATGCCTAGGCGTTGTCAGGCCTGTATTGCATCGTCCGGGAGACATACTCCGTATTAACCATCCTACTAACCATGTTATACTGTTTTTTGTAAATAGGTTTTTTTTTTAATTTGGTCAAGGGAGTAAAATTTGCAATTTTTATTAATTATGTCAAACATATAGCATCTTTTTTGCTCTTTACTTTTTGTTTAATAAATAGACTTTACAAATAAGTCAAATTTGTTTTGATTCTTTCTCTTTCTTTGCCTGAACTTCATTATCCTTAATTTATGGACATGAGTGTATGCTTTCTTTTTTATTTTTTCCCTTTAGTGCCCTCGTTAAAGGCTCCACTAACGTGGCATAATGCTCTATATATTTTTGATAAAACTGAGCCATACCTAAAATTTTCCTAATTTGAGTTTTATTAGTGGGAGATGGGAAATCTAGCACCGCTTGAATTTTCGCTTGTGAAGGTGTTCGACGACCGTTTCCTACTACGTGCCCTAAGTACTTTACTTCGTCTTGAGCGAATTTGCATTTCGATGGTTTTATCGTTAATTTCGCTTTCTTCAATTTTTTTAAAACGCAGTCTACGTGTTTGAGGTGATCCTCCCAATGTGCCGTAAAGATGGCGATATCGTCTAGATATGGGACACAAAACTCCTCCATTCCTCGTAATAACATATCCATAAATTTAGAGAAACGGTAAGGTGCAGAGACTAACCCAAAGGGCATAGTTACCGGTAAATACGATCCGAAGGTTGTTACGAACGCGGCTAATTTTTGAGCTCTGGGGGTTAGCGGTATTTGCCAGTATCCTTTAGTCAGATCTAGAATGGTAATGAACTTAGCTGCGGCGACTAACTCCACTCTCTCCTCTATATTTGGCAAGGGAAAGTACTCTGCCTTCGTTACCGAGTTTAATTTCCGGTAATCTATACACGGCCGCGGGTCACGCCCCCGTGTCTCTATCAACAACATTGGCGAAGTGTATTCACTCTCGCCAATTTCGATAACGTTTAGCTCTAGCATCCTCTTTATTTCTCTTTTCAGAATCTCTGTTTGCCTCGGCGATGTTCTATAAGGTTTTGATCGGACAGGCTGATCACTAATCAACTCGATATCGGGCTCAATTAAATCTGTTCTACCCGGATCATTAGAAAACAATTTCCGGTGCTTGTCTAACAGTTGTTTTAATTGAGTAATCTGCTCTTCAGTACACCGCTTATCCAAGTTATCTTCCCTCACTATCTCCTCAAAATTGTATACTTCTGGGTTCGCGTTCGGGTACGGTATCTCTAAGTCTGTCTCCTCTATTGCTCTATTTACCTTATCTTCAACCAAAACATTGATCATCTCCACCCTTTGGTGGTATGGTTTTAAGAGATTAACGTGATATATTTGCGATCTTTCTTTCTTCCCGGATAATCTTACAATGTAATTCGTCTCCGAAATTTTACTTTCGATCGTCCCTGGGCCTACCCAATTAGCGGTCATTTTGTTTGGTTTTTAAGTGGCCAAAACTAAAACTTGTTCTCCTATTTTAAATTCCCTTTTTACGCTACTCTTATCATGCCAATATTTACGTTTCTCTCTGGTTTCTTCCATTCGCTCGGAGGCTAACTCCTGGCACCTTTTTAACCGATTTATTAAGTCAAACACATATTCAGAGACTAAACTCGGTTCTTCTTCTTCCGCGCTCCACTTTTCATACAATAAGGTCTCAGGGGTGCGCAGATTTTTACCAAATACTAGCTCGCTTGGAGAAAAACTCGTCGAGTCGTGCTGTGCGGTTCTCAACGCTAGTAGCGCAAAAGGCAAATTCCTCTCCCAGTCTTTTCCACTTTCTAAGCACAAAACCCTTAATAACCTCTTCACCGATCTGTGCAGCGTTCAATTGCGTTCGTCTGTGGATGGTGCACAGAGCTATGAATCACCTTAATTCCGGATCTCTCAAGAAGAAAGTGGAGGTGAGTACGCTAACAAAACTCGTGCCCCAATCACACTGTTATTTCTTTCGGAAAACAGTACAACTGAAAACAACCAACAGAGCATCGATGACCGATTCTGATTTAATATTTTCAAGGGGAACGCAATCTGGAAATTTTGTTGCTACACATAAAACTGATAAAAAAATATTTTTTTTCCCGTCTCCGATGCAGGTAGTGGTCCTACTAAATCTATGTTTTAATCGGGAAAAAACTTCTGTAATTATGGGCACTAGTTGAAGAGGAGCGCGCTTTTTGATCACCCGCCTTGCCGACTATTTGGCACGGCTCACACGTCCTTACAAATTCTTCTGTGTCCTTTATAATATTTGGGCCAAAGAGAGAAATACCGTAACAATTTCCCTTTTGTTTTGGTAGTCGCCTAAATGCGCCCCTACTCCGTGATGACACAGCTTTAATAATTCCTCTCGATACAGTTTCGGTATGTCAATCTGCTTTCTCGAATTCCCATGGTGATTAGTCACCCTACGAAAATAGCATTCATTCTCTAAGGGCGCGTTCGAGAATTCATCGGTCGTGCACCGGTAAACCGGTGCACGACAGAGCGTTCGAAAAGGCGGAGAGGGGGCTCTAGAAGTAACCGCGTTCGGAAACGTTTCGGACATGTAGCGGTTGTCTGCTCAGTGTGACCAGAGCGCAATCAGAATGACACTGCATGCGAGGTGCATTTTCGCCAATCCCAACCGCCCGGGCGAATACCGCGTCTGCGCATGTTCAGCGAGATCGGAGGAAGACCGGAAGTTTACTCTAAGATTGTTATGCAGATTGTTTTGACCATGCTCTACTTTTGTGTGTTAATTTTTCTGTGTTTAAAATTCAGCTTTTAAATGCCCTTAAAATAAAAAGTTTTCCTAAAGTAACGATTGACAATAAGAAAACAATAAAAAATACATGGTCTTTGAAATAAACATTCTCAAATAATGAATATAAACAAATATACTGGTATTTTTCTACTTACATGTACTACATTTTTAAAAAAAATTCGGTTGATTTAAATAAATTTGTAAGTTATCAGGTATTTTTTGAATGTTTTAAAACTAAAAGTAACTGCTCTGTAATAATAGGATGCAATAAATAAGTTACATACATTGTTTTGTTTTTCTTAAAAAAAAAAAAAGCTGATAAATATATATTTATATATATAATAGGTAAGTATTAAATAATATACATCCATTAGTTTTGTACTTTATTGTTTTTAAATATCTATCTGATCTATTCTTCTACACATGTCTCAAAAAAGTAAGGAGATGTTTCATAATATTATGTTAGTTAATTTTGTATATATAATGATAAATGTAATTAGGCATTATTTATTCTGGATTATACACACAGGAGTTTTATAATATAATTAATTGTCATTGGTTAAATTTAACTAAATAAATGTTTGCATTTTTAATATATGAATTTGTAGACTAGCGGGTAAGATATGAGAAAATAATCTTAAGGGTATACGTCTAATGTCTAAGAAACAAAATCTGTCTCACTTGGTACGCAGATTAAAATAAAGTAATTGCACCAAGGATTAAAAAAAAATTCAGGAAGTCTTTACAAGCTGCACTACACATTGATATAAATTTGAAAATGGTGCCTTTTATGAAACTTTCAGAAAAAAAATCTTAAACATGAAAGCGCACAGCAAAATTAACAATATATAAAGACTACATTACAAGTGCTTTTGTATGTTCATAAGACACTATGGTAATCTTATAAATAAAAATGAAATTCTGTTTGTTTGTTTGTTTGTTTATTTGTTTGTTTGTTTGTGGATTTGATTCGTATACAAATCCACAAAAATGGACCTATCGGCCTGAAATTTAGTACAGATATGTAAAATAATATAGAATAACTCATAGTCCACTTTAAAACTTTGAAAGTCCACCCGTTCCCGGAATTTAAGAGATTTTTTATGCTCTTCACGCAAAAATCTTTCCGTAATTGTAACCCCTGTAGTGAAAAAAGTGTGAAATAAGGATCGTGGTTGCCATGTGTGGCGATTTTGCCGAATAAAATGTCGTTCGTATACAAATCCACAAAAATGAACCTATCGGCCTGAAATTTAGCACAGATATGTAAAATAATATAGAATAAATCGTAGTCCACTTTAAAACTTTGAAAGTCCACCCGTTCCCGGAATTTAAGAGATTTTTTATGCTATTCACGCAAAAAGCTTTCCGTAATTGTAACCCCTGTAGTGAAAAAAGTGTGAAATAAGGATCGTGGTTGCCATGTGTGGCGATTTTGCCGAATAAAATGTTTTAAATTCTCAAAGTAAAAATAAAAGAATAATAATGATTTTTTTTTGTTAGTTTATATTCGTAAGGTTATTTTTTTTTAATTATAATATCGTGTGCATGGGAAATCAGAGCAGGAATGTAATGCTTTACGCGCAAAACAATAAGAATTGAAGATTTCCGAGGCTAATAGGTAAATTATTTTATTTTGGCGAAAAAATAAAATGGCTCAAATGCCGATTTTGTGAAAGTGAGTTCTAGCGGTTTGCACAGATTTCGGCTTGGCGCAATTTATTGAGAGCTTAAGGAAATAGATTTTTGTAAACAAGTGCAAAGGTTTTATTAGAATACAGCGTTAAATTTTAATGATCCGTGAAGAAATAATGCAGTTATTAAGGGATTTCAATTGATCTATCTCCAGAATTCTCGCCAAATGAGTACATTGATTTAAGTTGGGGGAATTCCGCCAAATTTCAGAAAATTGAAATCTTCTCATTTAGTACATCGAGTAATGATGAATAAAACACGTTATAGTTGATAATTTTAAAAAATTCGGCTGTATTAAGGGATTCAACTTTTCAAATAAAGGCTTGCTTTACTTTTTCGCGGTCGAACCATTTCCCATATATTATTGCTGCTAAGTCAATGCTTCGAATGATTTCCTGAAAAAACGCTTGCAAAATGGCGTATGTTGGCACTTTGGCGAGGCTTAGATTTGAAACTGGATTTTATTTGAGACTGGGATATATAATGACACTGGTTATAGATAAAAATGAATGTTGGTATGAGTGTATGAGGTTGAAAAAATCCAGCACCGTTGAGCACCGTTGCACCATGAAATTTGGTTCACCTAAGTCTTTTATCATGGAGAAGCTTTTTATGCTATCCGTTTTCCTCTAACTTGCCACCAGGTGGCGCAGCAGAACGTCGAATTCTATTCCGTTTAGCCGTTTGCTATGCGAATATCGTCCAACCGATTTCGATGAAATTTGGTACACGCGAATATTAGAACACGGAGAATATTTTTCACTATCCATTTTGCTGTAACTTGCCGCTAAATGGCGCTGAAAAGCATCAACTTCTATACCGTTCGACCGATCGGCAAAAATTTTTTATACTTACACATTTGAGCACGAAGAATATATTCTAACTGCGTTCCGTTTGATGTTACTCACCACTAGATGACACTGCAATGCATTATTATTTTAACTCGCCACTAGATGACGCTGCAGCAGGCCAAATTCTTGACCATTCAAACGGTCGCTATGAAAATCAGTATACATAGCTATTAGAACAATGAGAATATTTTGGCGTTATCCATTTTGCTATAACTCGCCACTTGACGGCGCTGTAGCAAATCATTACTTTAATTAACTACTAGATGGCCCTGCAGTGTATCACTTCTTGACTGTGCAAATGATCGTTATGAAATTTGGTATACATAGATAGTTGAACACGGTCGCTATGAAAATCAGTATACATAGCTATTTGAACAATGAGAATATTTTGGCGTTATCCATTTTGCTATAACTCGCCACTTGACGGCGCTGTAGCAAATCATTACTTTATTGAACCACTGGATGGCCCTGCAGTGTATCACTTCTTGACTGTGCAAATGATCGCTATGAAAATAGGTATACATAGATATTTGAACACGGGAGAGTCGACGAGAAGTTCGAAGAGTGAACACGGATGGCGCTATCCATTTTCCTATAACATGCCACTAGATGTCGCGTCAACACATGAACTTCAGGACTGTCCAGCCGATAGTCATGAAAATTCGTATACATCGATATCTGAATGCGAAAAATATTTTCGCCGTATCCGTTTTGCTAAAACTCGCCACTAGATTGCGCTACGCCGCATGGCCTTCTGCACCGTACAAACGATTGCCTTGCAATTCGGTATGCATGGTTATTGGACACAATATAACGCGATATCCACTTTGCTATATCTGTTTATTACAATGAATAGTAATCACCACAAATCGTAATATCAAAAAGTACATTCATTCCCGTGCGAAGAACGGGTACTTCAGCTAGTAATTATATAATGTTAATTTTGAAATTTTCTTTGAATGTTACTGCTACTGAAAAACAATAGACACACAAAAGGGATTTTTTTTTCTTTTGAGTTCAATATAAGAATATTGTTTTAATACTAAAGTATACTTCAGTATTATAATACTATTACAATTTACTATTGTAATAGTATAATACTGGCACAGTCAACACTCCTTATATTGAACATACATTACAAATACCAGTGATAAAACCCGGACTGTAATTACAAGAAAATACTTTTATAAAACACACAGATAAAGTGCAGTATGAGCATTTTAAGTGGCACAAAGAGTCCACCCTTTTTCAGCTGCAGCGCAAGCGAAAACCAACAGCAAATCAGAGCCTCTCTTTATCCATTGGCACTTTTGAAGCTAAAGAATAGTGAACCCTTTTTACCATCTGAAAAGTTTATTACGCTTTTTTTCTTTATCTGTGTGTTTAATGCAAAGTATTTTATCGGTGGTCAGTCCAAGAATTTTTCCCAGGCTCCCATTTTTGTGAATTTCAATACTAATTTTGCGAAATTCAACACTGATTTTTGTGAATTTTCATACCAATTTTTAATAAAAGTCACTTTTTTGTTAAAATAATTGATAAAGCAGATTAAATTGTAAGGTAAAAGGCCATTGTTAAAACAGATTAAATTGTAAGGCAAAACAGACCGAGTTTTCGTTTGCATCAACCCCTGTTTATTGTTATTATCTCGTAACACCAGTTTTGTTAATAATTCCTGAGTGTGTATACCAATATGCTGTATTTTTTTTCTTCTTGCATAAAAACTGTCCAGTGTCATCTTATCCTAATTCAACAGACACTCTTTTCGTAATTTTTCCAAAAAGAACATGTTCCCATGCATTAACTTGAAATGACTTTAGTGCAGTTGCGGGTACACCTTTCTCTTGACTACAAGTAAACCTAAAAATTTCTCGAGTTGCTAAAGAGTTTAACCTGTTCACTCTCATCATTGAAAAGGCACAATGAAGAATACTTCTTTACCGATATAGCTTCCAAACATGCGTCAAAGATAGAAGGTGAGTCTGTAGCATTTTTTCAATGATGGCAATGAAAAGGTTAAACATGGGTTCAAAATTACAAATGAATGGGGGGGGAGTAAAGGAATGACCCATCTCTGGTAAAAATCCTTCATCTTCTTCCTGAAATTATGTCATGCGAAGCTCAGATGTAGTCTTCAGTGTTACGGTAAAACTTTTGATAGAGGAAAAAAATTAACTAACCACAGACTGAAATATATGTTTAATTTCATAAAATTTTATTTGTAATACCAATGATAAAAGTAATTTGACTATTGAGTTAGAATCTTAGATATAAAATTTACCTATTTTTATGCCACCCACTCCAAATAACAAAACATTTCTTGCTTCATACTTGCTTCGTCTATATGCAAATAATTTAATTGCAACAATGAATTTTTAAAAAAATATCTGTGTAAGTTTCATAAGCGTAAAGTTTTCAAAATTATTGGGGGGGCCGGGCCCCACAACCACATATTTTCACGTCAGTGGAGTAGCCAAGGGGGGGTTATACCCCCCATGAAGAATTTTTTGCCATACAAAATGTATATTCCTCACTCCCTTATCATACACCCGTACCATATACATAGTATATGTGAGTTGCAGAAGTCGTACCCCCCCCCATGAAAAATTTCTGGCTACGCCACTGATTCACGTACATATAACTTACTCTTAACTGCCAACTAGTACGGAATAGAATTAACCACTTTTTCTACATGATTTTTCGGCTTAAAATATAGCAAAATTTTTGTGCTGCGCGCTCGAGCTGGTTACTATTTTGAAAAAAAATAATTAAAAAATATACTGTTTACAAAAAGTGGTTAATTATATTCTGTAGTAGTTGGAAGCTATGACTTACTATATATAAGTGTAAATTATTGGAGGCGCTCGAGCTCTATGGGTCCATAGAATTCTACACCTATGTAAGGTGAGTATCCATGTTAGTATCTTTCTACCATGTTATAAGTTAAAAATAGAAGCAAAGTAAAAAATCCAATAGGGAAAAAAAAAAAAACATTTTCGATGAGATAGTGCATTTTAGACACATCTGAACGTTTCTTCATTACATACTTTACATTGCGTAATCTGATTTTAATTAACCAGAGCCTGGCGAGGGCAGCTTATTAGTAACATTGTGTGTTACGTTGCGTCACAATGAATACTAAATAATGATTGAAATCAAAAGAAGAAAATTTTTAAAAGTACAAGTAAAGGTTTTTTTTAAACGTTTGTAAATGGCGTGAAATACTTTTTTTAATGTTAGTATAAATTAGTTTTCTGTATTTAGTGGTAAATTATTAGGTGGGCTCAGCCCCTATTCACAATTTATTGAGGGGGCTCGATCCCCACGGGCCCATATAACTCTACGCCTATGGTAAGTTTACACCAAATTTGAAATAGAAAAACTGTGGATTATGCAATATTAACTTAAAATGCAAAATGCACAAATAAAAATCAAGACTAAATTATTAGAAATTGAGCATTTCATAAAGTTATCAAGTTATTAAAATTCATTTGATTTAAATAATTTCTTAAAACTAAGAAGCAAAAACTTTAAATCTGTTTAATAATACTAATGTGAAGTATTGGTTTTTTTAATAAAAAATACCTTTAATAAAAAATTCAGAAATTTACATTAAAAAGCCTTAATTTACGTTTCATATGTAAATTAAATTTATAATTTAACATTTTTATGCTTTTATTTTTCATCAGCTAAAGCAAAATTGAAGATCTGGTAATAAAATTTACATTTCAATATGTGTCATCTTCAGTCACTTTTATTTGATTATTATAAAATAAACTAATTTTCATTAACTAAAATTATGTTACATTAAAATGAGCGTTGTAAAATATTCATTGAAGATAATAGATTATCACTATAATAAACTAACTAC
>JAWZYV010013626.1:0-191894 GCA_038373885.1 Cheiracanthium punctorium
TATCGGCTTACTGGAATAATATAGGTCGTCAGGTCCCATTGGGAATGAGCACAAGTGTCTTTCATTCTATGATCCTTTTATTCCCAACAAACCAATAACTACATGGCACCAGACATTAATAGTAGAATTTACTCTAAAGTAAAATTGACAACCGGTCTTCATAAAAATAATTACTATTGACATTTGTAGATCAGGATAATGATATATTCATATATATCATAAATGATCACGGACAGCCCGGAATGAACGCTGACGTACCTGACGGAGCTCCGTCGATACCGAGGTGTGTAGATAGCGATGATACGCCGGCCAACCGAAAAAAGCTCTTTTCAGAGCTGGTAACTGGTATAGGGGGCCCGGTCGAGTACCCTGTTTACTTAAACTTTAACCAACTTAATCAATTTGACGCATGGCTACAACTATCACATAACAACGAAATCAGCATGAGTTTTGATGAGTTTCATCCTACGCTCTGGCGGTACAACTACGACAACAAAGCAATAATCGAAAAAACACTCTACATAGGCGTAGAGTTATATGGGCCCGTGGGGCTCGAGCCCCCCCAATAAATTGTGAATAGGGGCTGAGCCCACCCAATAATTTACCACTCAATACAGAAAACTAATTTATACTGACATAAAAAAAAGTATTTTACGCCATTTACAAACGTTTAAAAAAAACCTTTACTTGTACTTTTAAAAATTTTCTTCTTTTGGTTTCAATCATGATTTAGTATGATGTGATCATGATTTCATTGTGACGCCATGTAACATACAATGTTACTAATAAGCTGCCCTCGCCAGGCTCTGGTTAATTAAAATCAGATTATGCAATGTAAAGTATGTAATGAAGAAAAGTTCAGATGTGTCTAAAATGCGAAAAATGTTTTTTTTCCTATTGGATTTTTTTCTTTGCTTCTATTTTTAACTTATAACATGGCAGAAAGATACTAACATGGATACTTACCTTACATACGTGTAGAATTCTATGGACCCATAGAGCCACTTTATGGGCGCCTCCAATAATTTACACTTATACATAGTAAGTCATAGCTGCCAACTACTACGGAATATAATTAATCACTTTTTGTAAACAGTATATTTTTTAATTATTTTTTTCAAAATAGTAACCAGCTCGAGCGCGCAGCACAAAAATTTTGCTATATTTTAAGCCAAAAAATCATGTCGAAAAAGTGGTTAATTCTATTCCGTACTAGTTGGCAGTTAAGAGTAAGTTATATGTACGTGAATCAGTGGCGTAGCCAGAAATTTTTCATGAGGAAGGGGGTGGGGTACGACTTCTGCAACTCACATATATGTATACGGTACTGGTGTATGATAAGGGAGTGAGGAATATATATTTTGTATGGCAAAAAATTCCTCATGGGGGGTATAACCCTCCTAACCCCCCCCCCCTTGGCTACTCCACTGACATGAATATATGTGGTTGTGGGGCCCGGCCCCCCCAATAATTTTGAAAACTTTACGCTTATGACACTCTACGAATGCATCGACAAGATGAAAGAAAGAAAAGGCTTCTTCACACCGCCGAGGGAGAAGAAAAGCAAAAAAAAAAGCGAGCCGAAAACAGACGCCGAGACTGTTGCATGGGCGAAAGCTGATAAGCCTATTTCCCACGCCGAGCCACCCACCAGCGAAGATGAATTGCCATTCCAGCTACCTTCTAAGAAGGCAAGACGTCAAAATACTGAGACAGATAACTGCGTGTTTAAAATTAACTTTAACTCACCAAACCCATTTGAAGTCTTTAATGATTGCAATAATTCCGAAAACCTAAACGTAATGGATATTTCCGAAACTCCGAACTCTTTCCCTGTTAACACTAGCCCTAACGTTAAAACTAAGCCTCTAATCATCCCTAACCCCGCCGATATGTACTCCATCACTCAACTAATTAATGAAAAAACTGATGCTAATTTCCACGCCACGATTCAAAATTCCTCCCTTAAAATCTTCCCCCACAATCTTAAAAGTTAACACACTATCTCTGACTTATTCCAACAAAACAACATGCACTTCTATAGTAACTCAGACACCCCCGCTCCTAAAGTTGTAATCAATGGTCTTCCCCTCTCCACCCCCACTGATTTAATTAAAGAAGCACTTAATTGCAACAAATACCCAGTAATTAGAATTAATCAACTCAAAAGTAAACGCGACAAAGCCCCCCTCCCCATATCCCAAATTCAGCTCACCAACAACCCCCAAGGACAAGAAATTTACAACCTAGAAATGTTACTCTCCTTTAAAATTTCAATAGAAAAATTTAGACCCCCCCCCCCCCCAGAAAGCCATTCAGTGCTACCGCTGCAACGGCTTCTTTCATTTTGCAAAATTTTGTGCTATGCTCCCCCGTTGTGTGGTCTGTGGAGACTCACACGAACACTTAGCCTGCCCCATTAAACTTAACAACCAAAATAACGATAACAAACAACCCCCTAAATGCTGTAATTGTAACGAAAACCATCCCGGCAGCTATAAAGGCTGCAAAAATTATCCAGAAAACCCCCGTAAACAATCCCCCCCCTAATTCTCAAACTCAAAATTTGCAAACTCAAAATGTAAACAAACTCATCTCCTACGCCAATGCCGTAAAAAACCAAAACAACCCCCCCCCCCCGCAAAACACCCTAAATGAACTCGCCAAAATAACCAAATCTATCGAGAAAGAGATTGGAGTTTCACTCTCCGAATTGCTAACTAAACTTAAAGAATTACTCTCTAAACTAAAAAATCTAAATACAACACAGGAAAAACTATTTCTTTTCTTAAATTTCACCCGTAGCAGTGACATCACTGGTAACAGTGATTGAGCTGCTACTGATTGTTTATAACTATTATCGATCTTAAAATCTAGCTTCCCCCCCCTGTTTATTAAACTTAATTACAACTTACTAACTGTCTTAACGTCCGTAAAAACCTATTTATTAATGAATGGGAGATTGTGGGATTTTGTTCCCAGGCGCTCCCAATGCAACACGTACTTATCTCTCTTCATTGGAGTCGCATGCAAGTCAATCTCTTAGTCTCAAGCACACATGGCTTACACAGCCGTGTTACGATTTAGTGTTGGGTAATGGGTAACTCGCGCCAGAAAAATAAAGATTGTGTGAGGCACCTCAATCAGTTTTGATGTGGTTCAAAGAGGGACTTCAAATGAGGCGACTGTACAAAAACTACGAGTCTGTGAGTAGCGAGGGATATGAAGTGGTTCAAATGATGTGTGGTGGCGAGAGAAAGAGGCGATCAAATGAAGAGGTTCAAATGAGGCAGTCCTACAAAACTTCGAATGTATGAGGTAGCATGGGTATGAAGTGGTTCAAACTGTGTGTGGTGGCGAGGGAAAGAGGCGATCGTACATAAACTGCGAATGTGTGAGGTATGTAAGAATGATGGCTTGCCATGTCCGAATGGTTTCCTGGAAGAGCAGTGGATGGCAGCTGGAGGCGTAACTCTTTTCGAGGACTTTATTTGTTGGGAAATTAAGGAATTGTTGAATGCTGTTGGTGTTACATTCTTCAACAGATTAATAGCCATGGTATCAGGATGGCTTTTCGGGATGGGTATTGATGAGTGAAAATAAATATAATCAGAATATACTGCAACACGCATTAAATACAAAAATTAAAAATAAAAAAAAAATCTAAGTAATAGTAAGACGCGGAAATGTAAATAGTGGTAAGGGGGAAAAAAGGACGCGTGTGCAGGCCCATAGCTAAACTGTTTATACATATAATATTACAAAAAAAGAGTGTGTGTGTGTGTGTGTGTGCGTGTGTATGAGAGGGAGAGGCTAAAAATCACGCATTAAGTGCTAGAAAAATTTAATGAACATTGTGTAAAAAAATATCTGTAATAGTTGAGCACGGAAATGTAGACACTTGTAAGGGGAAAAAAATATGCTTTTGCAGGTCCAAAGCCAAACTGTTTTTATTTTTAAAAAAAGAGGCTAAAAATTTAAATATACCTATACACATGTACACAAAGGAAACCCCGGCCTGCCAAATTTTGCTGCATGTGTTTGCTTTTGATCTGGTCAGAGGAACATTAGAAAGCCCCTAAAACCTATTCAAAATCCCATTTATACGCCCGCGATTTTGCTAACATGTTAAAGTTTGGCTCATGATTTTCCAAAGATTCACCATGCCCAATTTAAACAATTCAGGAAATATTCCATTTCTCAACTAAGAATTCATTTTGTAACCTTTAAGTACGAATGAAGTACGTTTTCTTACCTTTATTGGATTTGACTAGTTAGTCAGAAATACTCTGGATAGAACTAATTGAATCTAAATAGGCACTAGTTACCCTCCGCTAAAGAGGGTAATAGTTTTTGGCAGACAAAAAAAGGTCGTGGATGATAATTGATAGTAGTAAATAAAGTAAGCATATGCACTTTTGAAATTCGCATCATATGGATCAATAAAATACATGAAAAATCTTTATTGTTTTAGTGTATACGCAAAAATACATTTAGCTTTACGTTAGTTACAAAAGGATGAAGTAATAAATTCGAGCAATTTTTCACAAAAGATTTACGAATAGTTTTGTATTAATAACTATGAATTAAAAGTAATTAAATTATTTACGTATATTCCATCAAGGTGTTTGCGGGGATGGCAACGAAGATTCTTTTCCTCTTTTTCTTTCGCTGGTTGCCAGGACGATAGTTTAGAATAAAAATAACTTTTTTGTTCTAAACAAATTTATGTAGCTGAAAGGTGTAATATATCTAGACAAAAAAAGGTCGTGGATGATAATTGATAGTAGTAAATAAAGTAAGCTATTAACCGTGATTGATTGAGACTATGGTGCTTTCTCAAGAGACTAAAGACCAAATCATATCGCTTTATTTTTCTGACACACCACTCACGCAGTGTGAAATAGCTCGTAGGCTTGGTATTTCACGCTCTACTGTTCAGTATTACATCGTTAAATATCAGAAGAATATACCCGGGACTGTTGTTCAAGGCCGCGCTGGCCGTCCTCGCCAGTTGTCTAATCCGGAAGAAAGTCATCGTGAAATTAACCGTCTATTTATGCAAAGAAAAAGGGAAGATCCAGATTTTCGTGCTCAAGAAGCGGAATCCAAATCCAGAAGACAAGACAGAAAACGTTTACGACTCTGTCTAGATATACCATCGAAAAGACCAAGAACAGATACTGATCTAAATGTAAGGTGTGAAGAACTAGAATTTCGTAAATTAGCTGAGAAATTTTTCGAAGCTGTTGCTGATGGTCCAATCCACCAATGCTATTGTTGTGATCGACTGTGGTTCAAAAAGTCAATAAGAACCCTTTCCAAAACAACTTTACTGTCCAAAGGAGCGACAACGGACTTTATAAAACTTGTCTTTTACAAAGATATCGGTGATATTGGCAAATTTTGCAGAACATGTTACGATTGTTTGATTAAATTGACAATACCACAATTAGCTATAAGCAATGGCTTCGAATTCCCCGAAATACCGGATTGTTTAAAATACTTGACACCACTGGAAGAACGGTTGGTTTCTCCCCGTTTGATTTACATGCAAATACATCCTGTACATGGCTGCCAATACAAATTAAAAGGTTCTGTCAAAAAACCTCTTTAGCGGAGGGGAAACTAATTTCAGCTGAAGGCTGAATATTTTATTAGCTCTTGGTTGGTTGGTTGGAGTTTATGGGCACAAGATATTAACTCTTTTTTTTATATTTCTGTCTTCAGGTCATCAAACAGCAGGGAGTAGACACATGACACCTATAAAGAAGATTCTACTTCGCAGTCAATCGGAAATAACTACTTGATTACTTAATCAATTATAACTGCACATTTGCCAATTGGAACTCACAGAGGTCCTGTACATTAACACACTGTACGCGGGCAACTTAAAATAAAAAGTAACGTTTGAGGCTTCTGTATTTACCAAAATCAAAGTGCTATTTCCACCTACCTTAAATGCACTTACACCCCTGAACAAAAGTAAATAAATAATAAATAAATATTCTGTTTTTACGGACTTCAAAAATAAGTTTCTAAAACAGAACCTAGCCTGGCGATAATCTCTATACTTGTCGACAAACTGTCAAACACTATTATTTTATAAGGGGAATGAAACTTGGATGTTTGCCACGCGGAGAGATGAAATATTTCATGGTGCTAAATGGCTAAATACGCCAATATGCCAAGGATTATACATAAGAATGTACGGACAACGGTTTTAATTTAACGGTAACTTTAATGGGAAAGAATTATCGATTGAGTGAATGCGGAAATCGGCTAAGTAAAGTCGCTTTGGATGTCAAATATCCGAGCTGTTCCGGGCTAACCTTTCGTTACGGTGATAATAATTTAAAGTCGGTTCCTTCTCTCTCTCTCTCTCAAAAAAAAAAAAAAAAAAAAAGTACCAGTAGGAATCTATTGTTTGAACTGTCATTTTTCTACATTCCTTTATTTTACGTTATTAAACTGCCCTTCCTTTATTTTAGAATGTTCGCGACTAATGCCGAAGAACAGATCTAGTCACCATGGACATTCTACATTCATTATGAAGGCAAAACTTTTTAGTGGAAAAGATGTTTCCATGCGCCCAGCGCTCTACCATTAATAGACAAAAAACTTACCTTTAAGTTGCTCACCAGCAGTCCATGCATTCATTTGTGTTCCTCTGCGCCCAGCACAGGTGGATTGATGCATGCTGCAAACATGAAATTTAAATAAAACAGTACAAGACTAATACTGAAACGGTCATTTATATTTGCAACTTTACATCAATAAATCTTTCTTATTTTTTTTAACACTTTTTCTTTTCAAGAACAGTATTTATTCAACCTTTTTTTTTTTCAGCGCCGTTTCCGAGAACTTGGTTAGTTTGTTGTATTAGTTTACAGTTATTGATTGTATTACGAGGGTCTTCTTTTATCAGGTACAGGTGATAATTGTTCGTCGTTAATGCACATTACAGTGAAGGATTGTTGATTCAGATGATCTGCAGTTGTGTAAATCTTTTTCTTTTTGCCACAGACGTCGCCACCTGCTGATTATTAGAGGAAGTGGGGTGGGGTGGGTAAGGGATGGATAATAAAACCTACATCAACTCTTTGAATCCCTGTCATGGCTATTGGAACCATAACGTTCACAAATATTGTATCAGACGAGCTGTCTTGGTCCCAGTCGAAAAATCCGTCCATTGTATGGGGATTAAAGATTTTTGCAGTTCTTTCAATAAATATTACAAGCTTTCCACTAAATTCGACAAATTCAAAAGTACGGAGAAGTAGTCCTGTCGAAATGCTCTATACATTTTGGAAAATCTCTTTTGCAGAATATAAAGCAATCAGCGGTACAGCATCTATTTCTGAAAAGTAAGGAAATATTATACATAATCTGCTCTTTTCGTTCTCCTCTTTTACGATTTTCCTATTTTTCTTTCAATTCCGCCAAGATTATACAATGGCTGCATTCGTAAACGACAAACTCGTTGCACGAGTTTTCGTAAGAAAACTGGAATGCGTGTGTTTAGTGCTGTCAGTGGTTATCAGTTTCGTTTGACTTTACGAACAACTTCAGTTTATTTAGTTTCGTCGCCTAGGAGACGTATTTGTTTACAATTCACGAATGCGTTCATTTTGCTGAGGAGAGATTTTAGTACATACTCAATATAAAATCAACAGGATTTTTAAAAGAAAGAGTGTCCATAATTGAAGTGCACAGATCAAAATTTAGAAATTTCAACTTCATTTTTTTCAAAAGTATTCAGCAAGAGAAGTTAGAATTTCGCTAATAACGGTTCAAATCAACTTCAATCTCAACACTAAAACATGCATTTTTGAATTGACTAAAATTAAAAATAGAAGAAAATGATTACCTTTGAAAAATTATGTACCTTCGTAGCATTTTCTAACGTACGCATGAATTTCCACCTCGAAAAAATAATATTTGCAGCTTTAGCAAACGTAAAATGCTTTTCACAACAACATACTTTTCCATAACAACTGACGCCATTTGAAAACAGCAGCAATGTATCTTCTAAACAACTCACGAAACCTTAGCAGATATCAGTTTATTTCGTTTAAAACTAATCGCACTCAGTTTTGTATACGAACGCTCTAGTTTAAAAACTGTATGCACCCAGTTTCCTTTACAAACGCATTAGATGGAAACTCATTGCACGAGTGTAACTCGTTTGGCGTTTACGAATGCAGCCAATCTTCATTCCCAGGGTCAATGTCATCTGTCTGATGAATGAAAAATCGAAAAGATAGAAGTCTGAAAAAAACTCGTTATATAGGGAGACGGCCAAGAATTGGAAGAAAATAGGGAAATTGTAAAAGAGGATGAACGAAGACCAGATTATTTCCCTACTTTTCAGAAATATATGCTGAACTGCTGATTGCGTTATATGTCTAATTCATTATTGGGAGGCTACTGCAATTGTAATTGGATTTTCCTTGTATAATCCAAGGTACTGCATTATATAAAGAAAAATGCAATCGAGCAATTTCGATGTTACGTTTCAATGACCTCAATTGAGTGGCAGTCGACTGCGCGTACTTTCTGCGCAGATTTTCCTGTTATCTTCCTATTGTATTAAACCCAGAAAAAGGGCATCAGAAATATCAGTTTAGTTATCCTTAATCACTTCAAAACATAAAAATGAAGTTCGAAATCGAAGTCGAAGGTTTAAAATTAACACATTCAATCCACTACAATCACCCAAAAACTTAAATTGAATACTTTTTACTTTTTTTTAAAAAGTTGTAAACGGGTTTTTCCTATTGAAATACTGCGTGAGAACCAAAAACTGCATCATGCAGATAGGGGGACCCGTTGCTAAGAGAATGGGCTCGCTAAAATGCTCTATTAATTTTCCAATTTTAAATATAAAAGAAATCTGAGAAACACTCCTGAATGTTATGATCCCAACAGGCACCACTGGACAGGAGAGGTTAACGAATGTTAAGAAAGTTGAAGAAAGAAAGATACGTGATGTCTAACGCATCAATTGTAAAACACTTTTTAAACATAACCTAATGTACTTGGTGAACAGTCACAAAAACACTACGTCAGAGATTCCGTGGCACCACCGTCGACGGTTTCCGGAAAGCTTTGATGATCAGCAGAACAATACAGGAAAGCGAGGGACTGCCTCTGCTTCTTTGCGACCAAGGTAAGGGAACAGGTTACCTCGGTCGCAACCCGTTCGCTTACCTTGAAGCAAGTAAAATACTTCAAGTACATATATATATATATTTCTTTCGATCGCTGCTTCGCACAGATTTACAGAACATTTTAGAGGGGAGACGCCCTCGAATCCCCATTAGGTGGCGACGTCCACACGTCTTGCGTAAGCGTTTGTTCAGCAGGTTGATCAGCGATTACGCCCACAGTCTGCATTTCTTCGTGGGGTTCATGGGGCTACCCGCAGGACACTGGAAAGCTGAAGAAAATTCTGGCAGATTCATGAGTGGTATGTTAGCCCTGCAAAAAAAACAGTTAAAAAAAAGAATTAGCCAATTTGAAATGTTATTGAAAATAAAGAAGCCAAGCTGGCGCATATAGATTTTCATTTCTGGGTCCGATCTGGTATTTTGAAGTTTACTGTGTTGGGGGGGGGATTAGCTCAACGAAAATTGTTTGAAAACCGAGACCTTTCGACTGATTTCTGGTCATCAGAGAAATTAGAAATTCAGTTATTTTTACCGGAATCATTCAAAATCGGATACGTATCCTAACCAAATAATAATACCACTTCCTAACCAAATAACTATCATAGCCAAACCTATGACTATCCTAATCAAATAGTTAATACGAACATGCACGGAAAAACGGGGAAAAAAATAAACAACGTTCTAAAGTTGTTTTATTTTAAGTCTCACTGTTACTGGAGTAAATATAACAGATTTAAAAACAGCTATTCAATATTTGTTGTCCATTTTCGACATGGACTGGTCCCCCTCGGCACCCCTCTTAAATACGCCACTGAAAGAAACCTTCGAAACGTACATGTAATGATATTTATTATGATAAATTAAATATTAGTGTAAAACTAATTCGAATTTGCATACGTTGTTCCAAAATTGTTCTTTTCAGTTCTAGTTTTCCCCTTTTTTTCCCACAAAAGTTGAGAATTCTTTTTCCTGCTTCTTAGAAGAGTTAGGCCACCTCCGGCTTCGCCTCCGATGGAAGTGTCAAAAGACCAATCATCGTCCGGTAACGCCCCTCTCCTTGCTATTGTCGTCTTTCTTGGCTTGGCGTACATTATATCAAACGACCTTTAAACATGCAAGCAGCGGCTTCCTAAATGGGAGTACTTTCCGTCCCTGACTGTTGTTAGTGTACAGCAAAAACCTTTAGAAATTATCATTTTGAAATTCACTTGAGTCTCGGCTAAGGTGACCATATTTTTGAACATAGAATCGGGGACATGTCCCCGATTTTGAAACAAAACTGCGGACATTTATAATTAATGAAATAATTAACAGTAATTTAATTAAAAAACAATGCAATAATTAAAAATTGTCCCTAATTCCTGTTTTACATTTTGGGGACAATTTGAAAAACGTCTTGAAATTGGAGACTGTCCCCGGAAAATGGGGGCGTTTGGTCATCTTAGTCTCGGCCCGTTTTATTTTTCCGTTGACTTTATCGTCGTGGCGTCATTTTTCAACCAACACGTGCCCCTCAGCCAATCAACTGCAATCTGTCTTATGTAGTGTCTTATTGTCACTCAATCAGGGGCGTAGCCAAGGGGGGGGGTTAGGGGGTCATAACCCCCCATGAGGAATTTTTTGCCATACAAAATGTATATTCTGCACTACATTATCACACACACGTATACATATGTAAAGAATGGGCCTTACGCCATTCCTTGTTGGAATAATTGACGCAAATCCATTGGGGTTCTAGGTGAAATAGTTTATTTCAAAGTTCAGACAGAGGGCAGGAGTCGGGCCGGCGACCTTATTCGTTCCGTGGCTATCTTCTTACATCGCAGTCTAAAGGCCCGAAGCTAAGCTTTACGTTCCAAACTCCTAGAAAGCTAAGCTCGAAGTTAAGACGAAGCTCTCGAAATTTCCGCGCTCTTGCTTAAATACTCCTTAATTACCACATCTGCTGGCAGGGTGCAGCACGATTGCAAAGGCGTTACTCTCAAACGTAATTAGTTAACTAGATTGTCAATCAAGACATGAGAAACACCTGCTTACCCAGGAGTTCTAAAAGCACGTAGTAATGAAAACCACAGAAAACCGAAAATACTGCTGAATCAACAATTTTCTACTTATGGAACTTCAAAAAACGTCTCTGAGCGTAATATTTGTGTGGCCGAGAAACAAACTTTACAGTAAGAGTAAAAGATTAAAGAAGGATTTTTCAAATAACATTAAATTAAATTAGGTAAAATTAGCAAAGTTTATTTTATTATTACACATATATATGAGTTGTTGTAGTCGTAACCCCCCGGATGAAAAATTTCTGGCTACGCCCCTGCACTCAATCATTCAATCTGATTGGTCCAAATTAATATTTTCCACCAACACGTGACTGAAATAGCCTCGTATCGGTATCGTCCATCGGCAACTTACATCTACGATTTGATGCAGTCATTTCCGATTGTATCTCATGTGTACAAGGTGGTACCGGCTTTAATTTTTTATCTTCCATAGATAAGTGGGCAATGTAAATTGAAAAAAAAATGCTCAAAATAACGTCGGAAATAAGACTGTGTCATGAAAAAATTCCTCCCGCTCATTTACAAAACGTGACCCTTTTTAAATTTGCATACCACCCCAGTACGAAAAAAATTCCCAGTTAGTAAAATGTTCCACCTGGCACTAACGAGGTGATGTACCAAATTCGAGCCTTTCATCATGCAACGTCTCAGAGATATATTTAAAGAAAGCGGATCGGGGGCTATACATGATTTTAAACTTTTATTGCTAGTGAAAAAAAGCTTTTCTTTCGTAATTTATGCACGACCCCTGAAATGCGATCATTCGATGTGATTTTTCCCCCTTCGGGATCCATTGAAAAGTGGTTTAAGTCAGCGTTATATTCGTAGTCATGTCTCTGACACTTTAAGATATAATTCTCAAATTTTGTATGTCACACTGATGAGTGTATGGGGCACATTTTACTACTTTTTTTTTGTTGTACGGGGACCCTATACAAATTAAAAAAAGTAATTTTTTTGAAAAGTAACAAGAGGAGTTTTTTCGTAGCGTGATTACCCCCGCCCCCGACCTTATTTTGACATTGCCCAGTTATCTCTCATACATAAAGAGTTAAAGACCGCACTCACTTCATGGCACACCCTGTATATACATACCTACATTCAAGTGGCATTTAGTTTCTTTGGCTCATACAAGCTGAACTCCTTGCACACCACATTGACTTAGCATTAAAGATTCAATAACTTTCATGAAACTGGCATTACCACAAACCACAATTTCCACGCGTCGTGTAATAACCAAGTAACAATGACAGTGAAATAAGAATTGATTTGTAATAAAACAATGACGTCATTGGTTGACATGACAGGCACGTCATAATGCGCACGAGTTTTAATTTTTACACATGTTTCAGAATAGTGCCGGATCTCATTCAGAGGGGGGGGGGTTAGTTCCCAGCGGCAGCTTTCGGGGGCGGGGGGTGGTAATCTCGAGCGTAGGAAGCTGAAAGAATGGTAAGCGGGGAGAGATAATTTTAAGTTTCTGCTCCACTTTGGAAAAAATCCAAGATCTGGTACAGCTTTGGAATGGTGTGATAATTTATATGACGTGTATAATGTAAAAAATATCATATGATAACATTAATACACACACACGCGCACGCATACAAATGTACATTGCTTTTCATTCGAGAGTTTTTGTTTTTACCTGTATTTTCCTGGACTGTGGCTATCTTTGATGTACCGCTCATTGGCTTCTTTGCTTAAGACTTCACACCATAACTGAAAAGAAACAGAACGTTTCTAGAGTTTTTGATAGAGCAATAAAGTAAACAAATGCAATTTCAAGAAGGGGGAAGTGTAAAGGAGTGCGATGCTGACCACTTTCTGTGAGTAGCACGTAGATATACTATTAGAGTGGACACTCTCCACAGCTGCTTGCTGGGATGTGTGGTACCCAAACTAAGCTTCAAATATGTAAGCATTGGGAATCCAGTAACGCACAGCGATCCTAGCGGTTACAGAATAAAACTTTTCCCGCGCAGACTGCTACTAGTTTTACATGTTTTTCATTTCCCAGCCTAGCATGTGAACGAGAATATGAACGCGAGCACACGGTTTTAATTATTCTTTTTTCACTTCTGTTTACGTAGTTGCCTTAGTAACAAATGAATAATAAGGGGGAAAGATGCTCTATCTCGAGAGGATTAAAACATTGAATTAATCTTTGTTAACGTGTGCGTATATCGTGGCACATGGAAAAGAACTTTTCGTCTGCTGCTGTGTATATTTACACCAGAAAACGACTTTGAGTTCATTACTAAGTTTTTTATGTAATATGAATTTATTATTTTAATATGAGTTAAGCGGAAATTTAAAGCTGCGTTAGAGTTTTATCGCCGCATGAAATAAATATAAATACTGTTTGCATGAGATTGTCATTATAAATAAACCAGGGGTCCATGCAGACGAAAATTGGGTCCATTTTGCGGTCCCTTCACAAAATTACAATCGATTAAAATGGCCTCGTCACAAAATTACAATCGATTAAAATGGCCTCGTCACAAATTACGATGGATTAAAACGGCAAAATTACAATCAATTTAAACGGCTCTTCACAGGCATATTATCCAACATTTTGATCTGTCATGCATTATTTTAACAAAAAAAAAAGACTTTTATTAAAAATTGTTATGAAAATTTACAAAAATAAGTTTTTAAATTCACAAAATTAAGTACTAAAATTCGCAAAATTAAGCAATTTTCACAAAAATGGGACCCTGGAAAAAATTCCTGGATCGACCATTGTGAAGATTTAAAATATTGTCTTCCCTTCGATGGCTACACAAGCAGTGACCGAGTGAGGCGTTGCGCCACCTATATGCAGCAACGGCGTTATCCAATTTTCCAAGGGAAGTAAGTGTCCCCTCGCGAAGGTTTAACTTCGTGGCGAGTACATAGCGATGTACACACAGCAATCGTACACATTAAATCTGTGTGGCAGTGACGTCCTCTTGCTAGATAGGTGACTGGAGGGAGACAAGTGGGAAACCTTGAATAAAATCATTTTCTGGCGATATTCTAAATTCTGGGGAACAGCGAATCTCCGTTTTCTGTTCCTTTTTTTTCTGTAAAATCTCGTTATAAATAGCTTCATTTTTAACCCTTTAATGCGCAGTGTTCCCGCTCTGGGAACACCCAACTCTGTCGTTTGACTGTTCTCAGTCACGAAGAATTGATTGGATTTCTATAAAAATAGTGGCGGGTGACAGAGCTCCACGAGAATCCCTTACTTTTTAGAACGTCATTTCTCGTACAAAAAAATGGTCACGATTCTTTTTAACAGCACTGACATCTGCTGGAAAATGGAAAAATGCGAGAACAGCTGGATAGATGGCCCAATGCTGAAAAAAGGGCAGCCGTTGCCATCGCTCAACTTACCTACCAGCAAGATGGCACTACCTACCATATAGCATTAACTACCAGCAAGACGGCAGCTGGCTGTGCCAGCTGCGTCAAAAAAGGGTCTCTAGATCTGTGGCACGCAAAAACGTTTCGATCGCTGAAAATGTATCGGCCAACGCTGAAAATGTACAGCCATTGCCATCGCCTGTCTTAACCCTTTAACGCGCAGTGTTCCCCCTCTGGGAACACCAAACTCGGACATTTTGACTGTTGCCAGTCACGAAGAATAGATTGAATTTCTGTAAAAATAGTTGCGGGTGACCTAGCTCAATGAGAATCTTTTACTTTTAAGCAGTCATTTCCCGTGAAAAACTGGTCACGATTCTTTTTAACAGCACTGACATCTGCTGGAAAATGGAAGAATGCGAGAACAGCTGGATAGATGGCCCCATGCTGAAAAAAGGGCAGCCGTTGCCATCGCTCGACTTAACGACCAGCAAGACTGCGGACGATCGAAACGTTGCTGTGCGGCACAGCCAGCTGCGTCCTAAAGGGGGTCTCTAGATCTGTGGCACGCGATGAACGTTTCGATCGTCCGCCCTCTTGCTGGTAGTTAAGTCGAGCGATGGCAAAGGCTGCCCTTTTTTCAGCAAAGGGTTGCGCCTCAAAGGGTTAAGAGCGTATTAGCTCGTCCACCAGTAATAGTAGGTGACCGTCATTTTGGAGAAAAATATTCTTAGCTGTTGTGCTTAATTTGTTATCGAAAAAGGCAGGGGTGTAGTCATGGTGTTCGGATATCGGGATATATCCCGAGATTTACGGATTAGTTAGCATGTGTTTTATGTCATGCAGAAATATCACTAATTTACTAAGCATTTATTTCACATAGTCTTAAGAAATCCTTATATCCTAAAAACTTTCAAGCCCCTCACGTAACTAGTTTTAATGATTTTATCTCTCATCCCCTTTATTGAAAATTGTCCGAAAAATGTGTCCCAAAAATCGACATAAAAATGCGACAAGATTTTGCATATATTTAAATACTATTAGTTCACAACAGCTTTAATCTATTGTAACAATATTTCGTAAGCTGGAGAATATGCATCACATCTATTTTTAATGATTATGTCATTTTATTTCTCGCCCCCTTTATTGAAAATTGTCCGAAAAATGTGTCCCAAAAATCGACATAAAAATGCGACAAGATTTTGCATATATTTAAATACTATAAGTTCACAACAGCTTTAATCTATTGTAACAATATTTCGTTAGCTGGAGAATATGCATCACATCTATTTTTAATGATTATGTCATTTTATTTCTCACCCCCTTTATTGAAAATTGTCCGAAAAATGTGTCCCAAAAAGCGACATAAAAGTATGCGACATAATTTTACATATATTTAAATACTATTAGTTAGCAACAGCTTTAATCTATGGTTACACTATTTCGTAAGCTGTAGAATATGCATTACATGTATTTTTTACATATATTTAAATACTATTAGTTCACAACAGCTTTAATCTATGGTTATACTATTTCGTAAGCTGTAGAATAGTCATCCAATGTATTTTTGTATAAATACCTTACAATCCTAAAAATTTCAACATAGGATTACCAGGCGAAATACACGAAAGATGAGGGATAAAATGACCTAGTTAATTAATATCGTTTTAATATGGCAATCATGAAACTAAAAAATGAGGGGGGTTCAGGGGGGTCTCCCCCTGACGAGGCTCGAACAGCCGAGTTTATATATCTCATTTTACACAACAGATGACAGTACCAGACTATTTTAGAACTGAATTCGGACATAGTTTACTTTTAAAGAGGGTAGCACTGCTAAAATACGTGTATTTGTGATATGCATTTTGAAATAAACTCACCCTTTTAATTATGTTCAAAGAAAACTTCAAATATTTACTTATTATACGAGTTCAATTTAATAAAATCCTACTTGAGCATTTAAAACATATACTTTTAATGATTCCCTGCTGACTAGAATACATTCAGTCACAATAACTCTCAATGTTGGCTTTTCCTAGAAATTTAACTTTTGGTTTTTATTTCGCACTCAAAAATGTCCAAAATCTTACAATTAATACACATATTTCACTTGCACTTATTTTTATACAATTTTCTTGAATAAAAAATAGTCACTTTTATGACCGTTTTATTCGAAATAATACGACCTTCAAAGGGTTAAAGGGAAGAGAAATGAAAGAGAGTGGATGATAACTAAAGTAACATAGCATGGGCAAAATGTAAACATGAGTGCTTCGTTATCTTTTTTGCTTTGGGGCACTCAAATATCTGGCCCCAACGACTCCGCTTAAACATGTCCTTAGTGTCAGGTATCTTCACTCTCATCCCAAGTTCTGCTTCTGGGGGTCTTCCCCTGACGAGGCTCGAACAGACGAGTTATTTTGTTGCATTTATATATATTAAAATCATGAGATATTTTTATTCCTAATCTGGACTAGGTTCAAAATTAGGACCAACAGAACGAATTCCAAGCCCCTCGGAGGCAATAACACCTATTTCAATGGTAGAGGAACTGCCTATCCATGACATGAAAACAGCACCACCAACGGGATTTTTGATCCACAAAGCATCACGGTTTTTTGATTATATACAAGGTGTTTTGATTATGGAAACGCTGTAGACAGGCTAGTCGGATAAGAAATAAACTATATGCGCACATAATCCAAAACTATCTGCAAACTCATAATAGCCCGTTATAACAGAATACGTAGTGCGTATATATGCGTACACACAAAAATGCAACATGCTTGCAATATAGTGATTTAAAAAATATTTCTTCTAGGTAACTAACTATCCATTTCTTCTAGGAAGAAAAATCCTCGGAATCCCTGCAAAACTATCTGGAAGACCTTCGCATGTATCCGTTCAAGGCGTGCGTGCGTCTATATTATCTGTCTATGGTAGACATGGCCCTTGCTAAGCCAGGGGATAGGGGGAAGTCTACTCCCACCAACTTTGGCATATTCTTTTACACTTAAAAAAATTAGGTACCTAGTTGAGAAACTTAAAAAGTTTTTCTACAAAAGCAACAAAAATTCACTTTTTATTCCTGATAGCAATAAAACTTCGCAAAATTCTAACTTAATAGGGAATATGATGAATCATTTTTTTTTTTTTTCAAACGAAAGCGATGTAATATTTCATAACCGCTGTAGACTAGAAATAATTTTAAAAGTGGTTGGAAAAATCGCAAATCTTTCGTTTTCAAAACTTTGTAGGTTGGCAAAGTTTTTTGGAAAAATTTAAAATAAAAAACATGACATCGATTCTATGCTTGGTATACTTTGCAAAATGAGACAAACTCAGAGTTGGCAAACACAAGAAGCCTTAGCGACTGGTCCTGCCTGTAAAATTATGGAAAAGAAGGATCACAAAAGTTGGTGAATAAGGACATTACCTGTGCGTACTGTAAAAAGAAGACTTGGATATTGGAATAGGACACTCCTGGTAGCCTTGGCTCTTCCCCATGTTGCGACACATAGTGTCTATAGGCCTGTAAGACGGTTAGAACAGTTTTATTCATCAGGTTAAAACAAACGATCACGTTCTATTTATTACAGCAAACTTTTAAAGCTAGGGTGCAGAAAAAAGGTGCAGAATTTTGTATTACTAATTAAAATTTTCAAGATTAAATAAATACGAAATTTGAATTTTTATACGGCCCCGTAAAATAAAATTCCCAATTAGTAAAATATGCCCCATACACTAATTAGGAGATTAAAAAGAATGCCAGCCTTTCATCATAGAAAGGCTCAGAGACATAAGAAATAAATGTGTACGGACTTAAACCACCATTCAATCGGCCTCGAAAAGAGAAAAAAAAATAACATCCTAAAAATTTGAATATTCCAGAGTAAAAAGTAGATTTCACAAATTAGGCCGACTAATGAACCAAGTGTACAAGAAGACACTGAACATTCGTAACTGGATGAAGTGAGAATTTCCAGTGTTCTAGAGTGTCGATCTAACGGTCTAGAGTCTTGCGTGGTTTTCTCCAGATGTAACGTCAATATGTGTTAGAACCCCTTAAAAAAGTCCTCTGCCCAAGGTATTCTCCCCTTAAGCAGAGGGCTAACAATCGTTCTTGCTCACGAACATTAACAAATAAATAAGCAATCAGAAAAAGAAAATTAGATGAACCAAAACTTCCTTTAAAATCAGTATTGCTATACTTTATTTAAGAATATAACGAATAGATTACTTATATGAAAGTTTGAGAATCAGAAGTCAGCAGAATCATATTGTACAGCACAGTGCTACATTTAATTAGCTAGTGCGTCTTTATTAACATTTTTTAAAATGTTACCCGAGTTTAAAATTTTTACCTTTCATCTAACAGTTCATAGTAAAAATTATAAAATGTTAGTTTTTTTTAATTACAGACAATTTATGTATTTATTCATTGTTATATTATAAAACTTTCCATTAGTCAAATTATTTTAAAAGTGACAGCTTTTGATAATTATGTAGTTAAAAATATTGCAGATAGATGGCAGCAGCAAACAGTTATTTGCCATTTCTCGTTCCTCTGTTTCAAAGCAGAAAAGCTACTGGAACAGATGACAGACTTGTAAAATAAGTATCGCTGGCTGTTGACGTTTCTCGCGTCTAAAAATAAACGAAAGTTTAAAAAATTTTTGAGCTTAGGTTTGAAATAAATATTTTAATCAGTATCACTTTGATTAATATAAAATAAGGGGGGGTACTTATGATAAAAATTAAAACCAGTGTTCTCTTCGGTTTTTTATTTTATTTTAAGGTGCCTGCCTACCTTTAAAATGCAATTTTCGAGCATAAACACTACTTTATTTTTTTGTCTTATTATAAAAGCTTGATTCTTTTAGCTTTCTAAATCAGTTTGAATTTTGTTGCTATCTTGTTTAGAACTTGAGTTACACGAATTTTAATGTAAGTCAGTCGTGAGTTTTCGAAGCCGGGTTTAATTATATTTTATGCTTTTTCTCAAAATGAGAGTTTCCTATTTTTGTTTTGTCGCATAACATCCTAACCAGTGGCGGCTCCTCCCTTCCTGAGCACACGAGCACGTGAACACCCCAAAGGAAAAACTAAAGAATAAACACATTAACAAATTAAATTTAAAACAAATATTATGTACACATCTAGATTTCTGTTAATATAAAATGCGAGTTTTACTCTCCCCCCTCCCCCCCACTATTATTAATTATTGCTTATTGTAGCTAACGCACGCACTGTAATGTAGGTTACTACAGCGCAGTCTTTAATCAATCGCACGTGCGAACGGAAAATTTCTCCTCTGAAGCGCTCTCTGGGAACAGAAGCGGAGACAGTTGAGGAGAAGTACAGCGCTGCAGAAATAATTCCGTTTGCACATTTTCAATGTGCACACAGGGTCATTTTTTTTTGCGGTATCTCTTCCGGATTTTCCCTTGTTTTGTTACGTTCGGTTAGTTAATTAAATTTTATTTCATTTTCTTATTGTTTTCTTTATTTCTATCACTTTACACTACATTAGTTTTTTACAAACTAGTTTAAATAATTAAGATGGGAGTCAAAGAGGTGTTTCAGAGCTAAAGTAATGGCAATTTTCAATAGTATCCTTTGAAAAAAAAAAACTTTAAATAAAATGAATCAAGGCAGCACCTTTGCTAAAACTTATCTTTAAGAAATTAAGAAAAAATATTACTTGTTTTCTTTCAGTTTCGTGCATTGTTTTCCTTTAACTGCTGGAAACGCAAAATATTTTTAAAATTGTAAGGTGCGTTGTATCTGTATATTTAATTCTCGAAATTTGTTTTGTGAACCACCGTTTAAATAACCCACGAGCCGCCACTGATCCTAACTCAAAAAATTATAAGTGTAATGTTATGGAACTTCGGGAAAACACTCTCAAGGAATTGATTTAAGGAATGAACCTCTGCAATGAATGTAGTTAAATTATTTTTTTTTCTTTTAGTTGATACAGTTTAGGAATTGTCATACATTTTCATGATTTTTCTGCGTGTAAAAAGATAACTTCTTTAGCCCTTTAACGCCCAGTGTTCCCGCTCTGGGAACACCTAACTCTGACGTTTTGATTGTTGCCAGTCACGAAGAATAGATTGGATTTCTATAAAAATAGTGGCGGGTGACATAGCTCCACGAGAAACTTTTACTTTTTAAACACGTCATTTCCCGTAAAAAAAATGGTCACGATTCCTTTTAACAGCACTGACATAGCCTGAAGAATGGAAGAATGCGAGAACAGCTGGATAGATTGTCCAATGCTGAAAAAGGGCAGCCGTTGCCATCGCTCGACTTAACTACCAGCAAGAGGGCGGACAATCGAAACGTTCATCGCGTGCCACAGATCTTGAGATCCTTTTTTGACGACAGCTGGCAATGCCGCACAGCCAGCTGCGTCAAAAAAGGGGTCTCTAGATCTGTGGCACGCGATGAACGTTTCGATCGTCCGCCATCTTGCTGGTCGTTAAGTCGAGAGATGGCAACGGCTGCCCTTTTTTCTGCATTGGGAAAGGGTTGCGCCTCAAAGTGTTAACTTTTCAAATACATAGTTATTAGTTATGTCAGTGGTTCATTCCCTCAAGGGACGTTCAATAATCAAAATAAAATTTACAGAATAAATATATCTTTTAATAAATTTGAGTTTTGATGTTTCGCAAATATGCTATTTTATAGCAAATGTTATGCACGTTTTGAGCCTAAATTTCAAAATATTTTAAAAATACATGTTTCCGCATGTTATTCACAGTTTTTAGCTATATTCTATAATATAATGCACATAAATAGGCAGTTTTTCAAGTATAAAAAAATCATCATCCGAATGTAGGCGGGCACCTTAATTTAATTATCTCCCGGTTGTCACACACCTATTATAAGTTATTTGTCTTCTGTTAAATCAAAATTACCCCGAAAAAAACAGCAGAAATCTTGAAAAAAAAATGTTTTATTAGAAGTGTTTTTTACTGGAAACTGTCAAATTTGGTTACATTCCGTTTACCCGTTTTCATTGTACAACCCTGTTTATAGGAGGAGTTTAATTATATCTACCCTGCAGTTAGGGTGGATCGAAAAAAACTTTTTTTCGAAATTCACTATGCCTGAGTCATTATATGGTGCCAAACTAGCTGAAACCAATTGTCTCCAAATTTCAGCTTAAAATGTTGACATCTTGAGGTTCCACACCTCAAGTGAATGTTTATATTGGCTTTTTTTCAAGTTTTTAATGATTTTTATGTAAAAAAATATTTTTTTAAATTTAATATTTTACTAAATAATTCATTAATTTATAAAATAATATTAATGAATTACTTTGTCTTTAATAAATTGTTTTATTGAAACGTTACTGCCAGATATCAGATCCAGAAATGGCTTTTTGTACATAAAAAAAGCAAATTATACTCTAAAATCTACTAGATGGCAGCGCGTGTTCTAATCTAACTATTATATCATAACTTAATAAGGCACGTCACTTTTATTGTGTGGAATGATTCGTTTTTGTGATTGCCTTTGTTTCAACCACTTGTTTCTCTTTTGTAAGATTGAAGCAATACGTTTTGTTAATTTTGATTTATATATGACAAAAAAATAATACGGAGTTTTGAATTTAAATATGACCACAACTAGAAGTGAAACGTTTTGTAGTGTTTTCGGAATTCCAGTACAATTGAAAGAGACAGTATTACCAACGTATTCTGATTTAATGAAGCATTTCTTAATCACAGAAAATGATATACTGTGGAATAAGGGGAACAAAAAGGATCCTTTAGTAAAAGAGATCATCAAAATTATTTCTTTGGGTGTTGAAAGAATTTGGAAGAAAGCCTCCTTACCTGTGGTAAGCCACCAAGAAGTAATTCCCCTTATTAAAAATTATAATGAAAGATACGATCACAACTTAATTCCATACAAGTAGCACAGTCTTTGTACACCATATACTTCGATGGAAGAAAGGACACAACTATTATGTAAGAAGTGAAGCTCTTTATATACTACTGTATCTGTGGAAGAGCATATTGTTATGTTGTCAGAACCTGGTTCTGTTCACATAGGACATGTGACTTCACATTCAGGCTCTAGTACTGATATCACCTGCAGCATCATAACTGTTACACAGAAAGAGATTGCACTTTAGGATCTTGTTGCCACTGGGTGAGATGCACCGAAAGTCAACAATGGGAAGAAAAATGGCGTAGTTAGACAGCTTGAAATCTTTGTTGGCCATAAATTGCACTGGTTTGTATGCTTATTGCACACTAATGAACTACCTCTTCGCCACCTTTTCCATAAGATTGACGGAAAGACATCTAGGCCACACCAGTTTTCTGGAACAATAGGAAAATTTCTGGAAACGTATGAAACGTTTGCTGTGACAAATTTTGTTTCTATTCCTGTTATCTGCCTGAAATTGATAAAAAAGACCTCAGTACAGACCAAAAGTACCTCTTCGATATTCCTAGGGCAGTATGCTCGGGACAGTGCCATCCAGATTTGGGAAACAGAAGTCGAAAAAGGATGTCTCATTCAAGCTGACTCACTACAGCGAACTGAATACTGCGCCTGTACGTGTCGACTGCCGAACCAACAGAATTTAAACTCCTAGTAGACTATGTGATGAAAGTGTACGTGCCATCCTGGTTTGAAATAAAGAAAATCCCAGGAGCTACTCATGGAACACAGAATGATGAAAAGAAGTTCATTCTTCCCAGAAGATTTTAAGAGAATCATTCATGAAGTTATTCAGAGGAACTCGTATTTTGCTCATTCTGAAAATTTTCTGTTGGCAATGCTGTTTGATGAATGATCACATATTCGAGAATTTGACCTAAGAAGAATATTGAAAGCAAGAAAAACTGACTGGAAGGGAAAAATATGCCAATTTGATCTAAATATAAATTTCTAAGCAGAGTAGTATTTTCAGATGATTCACTGGGACAATCCTTTGGAACCACCAGCTACCATGAACCTCAGTGACGAAGACGTAGCAAGTAGGATCAGAAACGGCTCAGAATTTGAAATAGAGAAGCTCCCTTGCCCTTCTCAAGCGGTAGAAAGGCATGTAACACTTACTAACGCAAGCGTCATTGGTAACATGTGGAGCAAAAGCCAGAGATGGAGACATTCCTTGTGGAATCAAATCACGAAAAGAACTACCTATTCTATTTTTAAGTTCATTATTTTGCCCGGCATGTGGACTCCAAAATTGAAGACTGATTAAAGTAAAGTGTTCTATTAGTCAATAATACTCGAATGGTAAATTAGGTACCATTTCCTTTTCTGTGTTAGTGTGCTTTCTAAATATTAATTGTCTTTAAAAATGAAGTAATATGTAAATATTTAATAACTATGTATTCAAAATATACCCCAAAACTTATGACGCTCGGTTGCAAGTTAGTGACTTTTTTTTTCATCTTTCTTTCTTTCTTTTTCTTTTGTTAACGGCAATAAAACATTGCCGTACTGTTTCTTTTTAGTAGTTAGAACTGTTTTTGAGTCAGAAAATAAAGTTATTGTAAACATTAAAATTAAATTTTAAAAAATTGATTTTTTTTACTTTTTACGTTAACATTCCTTTCTTTGAGTCCAGTGTGTAACCTGAAGACAATCAGTGAATGAACTAGAATTTTTTTCTGTGACTTTTTTTGCCATACAGCACCATTTGTTGTGTCAGGCAATATTAAAATTAAAAAAAATTTTTTTTTTGGCCATTTTCACTCTACCCTAATGGGCAGTGAACGTGCAATTTACAAGTCGAAGACATATATTTTGTCTGTCAAATGGAAGCTTAATAAGGAAAATAATTGACGTGCTTCCTTTTAAATTAGAATCTCAAAATAAATTTACACATGCAATTTTTTTTAAGAAGATCATTTGACACATAAAATTATATGAGAATTGGATGAGATATTTATTAGATTTTCATACTTTACACCCAACAAAAATAGCCAAAAGTCTTAACAGAAAACAATATATGTATATTTTTTCTATGTAAAAAATTCTTAAAAAAATAAATGGTTAGTTTCTTTTTTGGGGCGAATACTCTGTGGTTTAATCTACAGATCAATAGGAAAAATCGTTTTACGTGCATTGAACTAAATTGAATATTCTTTAACAAATTTGCTTCTGTGAAATCAATCAAAAAATTTGGTGAAACAAGATTTTTTTCCTACCTTCTAAAAAATCAACCTGAAAATTTTAGTAACGAGCAGTAGAGATGAGACGGGCTCAGCCCGAGCCCGAAAGCCCGAGCCCGAGCCCGGGCCCGAACCGGGCTCGGGCTCGGGCTTGCGTTCGGGCCGAGCTTGCGTTCGGGCTCGGGCGGGCTCGGGAAAAATTTCTCCTTTATTGAACACACTCCTTGAAACATATTTTAAAAAGTGATTCACGAGGGAAATAAAAGTACAGTCAACTCCGGTTATAGTGAACCTCTGCGGACCCTCCAATTTCGTCCACTCTATCCGAAGTTCACTAAAACCCAAGTGTCTTCATGATGGATAGAGATACTGTGTGTGAATCGGCACTAATGGTTCGCGTTCACTATAGCAGATGGTTCACTATATCCGGGTTCATTATGACCGGAGTTGACTGTACTTATAAAAAAAAAATAGCAGAACTGGCTCCTAGAAGGTGCGTTAAGCTCTTTGGATATTTCAGAACGGCGCGGCGGCCTATATTGATTAGTTAGTTATGAGATCCGACATTATTTGATAAACATGGATATATAAAGAATTAGAAAGTGCATTGAGAGTTTGCAACTCTATTTGTCTTTAATTTGCACAAACGGCAAAATTCATTGTATACTATCAATGAATTAATTGGATTTTTTTATCTTAGCTGAAATTTCGGGCTCGGGCTTCGACTTAAATAATATTGCTCGGGCTCGGGCGGGCTCGGATTAAAAGTCCTCGGGCTCGGGCGGGCTCGGGCTTCAAAAAATGAGCCCGAACTCATCTCTAACGAGCAGTATAAACAAGATACTTGGTGGGTGGGGTAGGGAAAACACATGCAAGGACGTTTTAGTGTTCGAGGAACTGTGAAAGCAAGCAAGGTAAATCTCTGGCAAGGTCTAGTCGTGTAGATCACGACAAAAATCTGTTCGCGGTATGGACAATCAGCAACATTGCTGCTGTTGTACAATGCAAATAAATGTAGCACAATAGCAAGGGGCTATTTTAATCACAACAGTGCAAAGATCAATGGAAAAACAAAACATGTTCTTCGATGTTAGGTTCTGTACACATGAAACAAGACTGCTTCCTGAAATGGGCCACTAGTTTTGCTATCGTAGAATAAAGAATGTCGCAGTGTTGTAATCGCCATTCACGACATTCAAGGCAGTCGGTGCAAACAAGTGATCGTTACACGCACAGGCAGAGCTTGCTCTTCACCGTTAGTGCTAATAGATTTGCATAAAAACTGTTCCTACAAGTTAGCAACTAATACAGCTGTTGTGGAAAATAGATTGGTGAAGCATGGTAAGTGGTAACCACCATTAACGACATTCAAAGTAGTTTGCACAAACAAATCGTATACCGAAATAATAGCATGGTGTAGATTTGTAACCAATGAATGCGTTTATACAAACAGAGGTACAAAATTTTGACAGCACCCATGCTTCTAATGTTGTTTTTTAAAATACTCCATTGCACTGAGTTTCACTCAAAAAAGTATTTCGTCAATATAGTGACAATCATGTAATTACAAAATACTTACTCTATATGCTTGTGCTAGCCCTGAGTTATCACAGATATTGTCATCTAATGTTTGGTTGCCGTTCACCTGAAATGAAGTCAGAAATAAAATCATATCAAGTTAGTTGATAGTAGCAAGAAAGTACTAATAACAAACTTAGATGGCTGGTGTATTTTGCACAAAATACACGACAATTCCGTCTCAGAATGATATACTCTTTATTTTGATAAGGGAAACAAAATCGACACGGTTTATGCATTTAGTTCCAAATTCGAAATTATAAGAAGACGTCAACACAAAAACATGAAATTGAAGAATATAGTCTACATAATTCAAAAGAATTACAAATATTTACAACTATTGAAAGAAAAAAGGTAGTAAATATGCAAAATACAACCTTGAAAATGCTATCTATCGAAATAAAGATGCATCTGTGATGTGAAGGAATACATACGCCTGTTTTAAATAGTTTTAAGATAAAAACGTCACTCTAGTACTGGTTAAAATTTGGAATTCTTCAAGATTTTTATCTTCAACTGTCTTTTTTTCTTTTCGAAAATCTTAGCCATGCCTTCTTCAGGCTGTATATGAAATCGTCCTCCAAACACAGAAGGTTATAATTTTATGGCAGTTCCGCAATGGTGTAGTCGCTAAGCACCATTCCCATAACAACATGGAAAGTGAAGCAGCACCGGCTGAGCCAGTGCTTGGGAGGGGGAAAACCTCTCTTGGCCGGGCTGCGGTGGAACCGTATACGCTAGTGGAAGCGATTGCTCGTGAAATCTGTTCACGGATCTAATGCCCTCTGTGATGATCACATACCTAATTTTAATAGTCATTTAATTTGGCTTTCTTTAATGTAATCTATCCAAAATCGTGTATTCTAAATCATTTCTGTTCTCATTTTTCGGTCACTTCGGCTTTTAATCTGTATATTCGCTTTCCCCGTATGCATTATTCTTGATTGTTTTTGCTGTCTCTTCAGACCTGTTGGAGTCGTTGTGCTAAAAATAGATTATATTACGTCCGTTTGCAATCGCAACGAACATATTTGCTTCCCCTCTTTGGCATCCTGCTGTCGTAAGTTATTTTCTGTTGCCCTGCCTCATCTTTAAAATTATTGGCTCGCGATTCCGTCATTTTAATTTAATTGGATTAAGTTTTAAGGTTGCTCTGGGATTGGCGTTATTTATCTCAGCCAAGTGTTTGTTCTCGCCAATGTGCCATTCTCGGCTGGCGTAATTTTAAATTCATTCTATCTTATTTTCACTGTCCATATTGGACGTATTTTAACTTCGCTAGCCACCACCAGCCGTTGTAATAAGTGTATGCTTCAATAGTTTCTTTTAAATAAAATAGTTTTAAGTATTCTAATGTCTTTATATTATAATGCAACTTAAGTGTATCGAACCTGGATTTTTAACCATCACAACGCAGTTTTAATTAATTATACAATAGCCAATCAAATATCTTCGCTAGATCCTCCATGTTTAAACGATATCTGTGGGGGTGCCGATTTCAGGTGTTATGTCTCTCACCTGAAATGGGTTCAAAGTAGCAACGTTGGTCTGCCCAATAGGCGCCCCCATAACGAAATGATCCTCGTAGCTGTAAAGCCTCAAGAAGGCCGCTGAGCCGGCCATTTGAAAGAAGGAAATAATTTCATGGCAACCCTAAGTCGAGTGGGGGGTGGGGGCGGGAAGTGGAGAAAGGGATTGAAGTGTACTTACATTCTGTCCGACCATGTCTATCGGAAGCTGCGAATACTGCTCTATGTAGCAGGCCACTTGCTCCTTGAACTTCTCCACAGTTTCATCGCTCCACCACTGAGTGTAATTGCCCACCTTGTCATACTTCCTGCCTGACGGAGAGAGCAGCGATCAGAAAGGGTGCACGCACAGAAACAAACAAGCTTTAACTTTCCGAACATGCACCACATGTAAGGAAAGCATTGCAATCATGAAGAAATTCGACTTCGAGATTTGGGTGTGTTGACACGTTTTGAGAGTTTCTGAATTCATTTATGCTATTTTTACGAGGATGTGTGTGTGTGTGTGTGTGTGTTTGTGTGTATGTGAGTGAACACGATAGCTCCTGAACGGAGCATTCGATTGAGCTCAAATTGGATATATATGTCATAAACCACCGTCGCAAGACCGGTATTGATTTGGGTGTGTATAGGACTTATAGTTTTTCTACAGGGCTACGACAAAGATTTCTTTTACATTATGGCCTATGGGGGGAATTTCTTGAAAGTGCGCTAGCGTTTAAACAATACATTCGATTGAGCTCAAATTCGGTATACATGTTATAAACCACAATCCTAAGATCCGTATTGATTTGGGTGTGTATAGGACTTATAGTTCTCCTACAGGGCTACGACAAAACTTTCTTTTATGTTATGGCATAATGGCATATGGGGAGACATTCTTGAAAGTGAGCAAGCGTTTAAACGGTGCATTCGATTGAGTTTCAATTTGGTATATATGTTTGAATGATTCATCGATTAAAATTTATTTAAGTGCTTGGTAATGATCTTAATCGTAAGTGTTCGGAAAGTCGAGTGGAGTCACTCCAGATTTTTTACTTTACGAACATGTACCACATGTAAGGAAAGTATTGCAATCCATGAAGAAATTTGACTTCGAGATTTGGGTGTATTGACACGTTTTGAGGTCTTCTAAATTCATTGACACAGTGGTTATGCCACTGAAAATAGTAGATGGCCGAAGTGTGAAGGTCCCGGGTTCGGATCCCATCGCTCGGCAATCGATCTAACGGTCTGGAGTTTTGGTAGGTTTTCTCCAGATGTAACGTGAATACGCGTTAGAACCCTTTAGAAAGCCCTCCTACCAAGGCACTCCCCTTTTGGCAGGTCGCCCTAGTGTAGCGTTGCCATAATCACACAAACAACCTGAATTCATTGATGCTATTTTTACGAGATGTTGTATGTATGTATGTGAATGTGTGTATGTGTGTTTGTGTATATGTGAGTAAACACGATAGCTCCTGAACGGAGCATTCGATTGAGCTCAAATTGGGTATATACCTATATGCTATAAACCACCGTTGCAAGACCGGTATTGATCTTGGTGTGTATAGGACTTATAGTTTTTCTATAGGGCTACAACAAAGATTTTTTTTTTTTACATTATAGTCTTCTTGAAAGTGCGCTAGCGTTTAAAGGGTACATCCGATTGAGTTCAAATTGGGTACATATTCGATAAGACCCAATACAATTGGGTACACATTCGATATCGCAAGACCAACATTGATCTTGGTGTGTATAGGACTTATAGTTTTTCTACAGGGCTACAACAATTTTTTTTTTTTTTTTACATGATGGCCTATGCGGAGAAATTCTTGAAAGTGCGATAGCGTTTCAAGGGTGCATTCGATTGAGCTCCAATTGGGTATATATGTAATAAACCACCATCGTAAGACGGGTATTGATTTGGATGTGTATAGGACTTATAGTTTTTCTACAGAGCTACGACAAAGACTTCTTTTACATTATGGCCTACGGGGAAAAATTCTTGAAAGTGCGCTAGCGTTTAAACGGTGCATTCGATTGAGCTTTGGTATATATGTTTGAATTATTTATCGATTAAAATTTATTTAAATGCTGGGTAATGATCTTAATCGTAAGTGTTCGGAAAGTCGAGTGGAGTCACTGAAACATCTGATGTGGAAGCCAAACGACTTTTTTCCCCCCCTCCCCACGTCTTTCTTCGACGACTAGAGGGATAAGCATTTTTGATGCTCTTCATTTAAATACAGGGCGGAGATTAAAAAACTTCCCTCGATATACAGACCTCGAGCCGCGCCGTTCTGTTCAACCCATCGAGATGAGATTTTACATTCAGCTCAATGAGCTGCTTGAGTTATTCAGCTCATTTGATTCAGCTCAATGAGCTGCTTGAATTATTCAGCTCATTTGATTCAGCTCAATGAGCTGCTTGAATGAGTTCTTGAGATATTCAGCTCATCTGGGTGATTTATACAGAGGTATGTGCTCGAGATTGGGATTGTTTCAAACAACAGAGCTTTTCATCACGGTTACAGTTGCTGTGAAAAAATTTCGAAAATTTCCACTGACAACACCCACTTTTTCTGTGCGAAAGTGGATCAGTGCATTGAAAAGCGATGAATGACGTTAAAACGAAACTTGGCGGTACCTACACGAAAGGCATCTGCCCAGGGTGGGGGACTACTTTAAATCTTACTTCCATCCTATAAATGAAGAAACAGTCTATTCTAAAACGTTTATGTACAGAGTAGTAACAAAAAAAAAAAAATCCCGATAAAAAAAAGACCTCTAGCCACCGTTCCATTCAACGCATCGAGATACGATTTCAGATTCAGCTCATTTGATTCAGCTCAATGAGCTCTTGAGTTATTCAGCTCATTCGATGGATTTATACAGAGGTATGCGCTCGAGATAGGGATTTTTTTAAAAACAACAGAACTCTTACTGTTACAGTTACAATGAAAAAAATTCGAAATTTTCCTATGACAACACCCATTTTTTCCTGTCAATGTGGATCAGCACGTTGAAAAACCATTAATTTCGTTGAAACGGTACACGTATGTCGAAAATGGGCGGCGTAAAGCATTTGCAAAGAAGAGAATTGTAAAGAACTTCAAAGTCAACACAGAGAGAAAGTGCATTGGCACAATTCGCATTCATTCACTGTAATAGAAAGTAGAAATATTAAAACAACATTAGGCCGCTTAAAAACCTTTAATTCCAGCAAAAACAGTTACCCACTCCTCCCTTGGGCTATGGGTGGTTCGTTAGAAGGCTCTTTGCAAATGTTTTACGCCACCAATTTTCGTCATACGTGTATCTTGATTTTTTAAAAGCATAATGACAGCAGCATAGAATTATTTTGATGATAACACAGAATTACCTGATAATTAGTTGAACATATAGCAAATAAGCAATTTACTTACCGTTATTATCAAAACCATGTGTGATTTCGTGTCCAATAATAACTCCCAGCATTCCGTAATTTAAATATCTACAAAAGGAAGAAAGAAAGATCAGTATTTTGATTTCATGCATAATTACAAAAGTAAATATTATTTTGTATATTACTAAGTATGTAAAGTTCGGTAATTAATATTCAGTTCAGAAAGCTTTAGTCCAAACAGTGTGTAATCCGAGTGGACATGGATTAAAAAAAATATCATGTGGACACTTCAAGATCTTTAACGTCCACTAAATTAGACACATTTTGGATGGACTTTATTTCAGTTGATAAAATAATAAAAAACTTTGTAAAACAACAACATAAAAGTTACGTGAACTCCCATACAGTTCATTTGAACAGCTGTTTCGATGAAAAATATTTTGATTTTCGTCGGTGGCAAACATTCACCTGAGGGCTGAAACAGGGAACTAAAAAACATTTCTTTTTGTTGGAATAGCTGTATGGCCGTTCAAGTAACTTTTATGGTGTTATTTAAAAAATTTTCTTATTTCATGTTTTAAACACCAGTTATTTTGAGTGAGGTTAGTTATTTATTTCAGCTGATTTCATTTGTAAATTTGGTTCCAACAACGATTCGGCGCTGGCACATCAAGCCTTCGCTGTTGGGGGGAAAGGACGGGGGGGGGGGGGGGGGGTGAGTTGCCGAAAGTGAAGGCAATCTGTAAAGGGGAAACCGATGGACAGCCCTCATCAACCCTAATAAGGATTTCAGAAAGGCTCAAACCAGGAATCGAATCCGAACCTAAGCCATGGTAGAATAGCTGTTTAGCTATATTGCACAATCTGGGCTGATTTCATGTGAACTTGGGATGCGATAGTTTAATAGCACTAAGGTTTGTTTGTTGTTTGTTTGTTTTGTTTTGCCAGGAGAGGACAGCTCGCGTCAATGAATGCGTCGCTTAGAACTATATATACGTCCTTCCCGGAATTCCCCGCCACAATCTGGAACCTCATCAGAAGGTAGGGGACTTCTGAATATTGGCACCCCTCGGAAACTGCTAGCGACCGCCGAGAGGACTTTCGGAACCACGGATTTAACGTGCACGTACACCTCATGTACACGATGGTCTTTAGTGGTACGTCAGTATCGAACCCGCAACCTTCCGGTTACGTGTCCAAAGCCTTAACCACTGGGCTACCACGGCCCAGCACTAAGGTTTGGAGATTTCTTGCCAAACAGAGGATATATCGCCAAGCTGTAAAATTTACCAGAATTCCCTTCTACCTCCTGTAGGCATGACAGTCGCCCGCAAGTCACTATCAGCCTTAATTTATTCGATTGTGATTAAAAATAAATAAATGATGACAGGTGGTAGACGTTACAGCAGTGACGTGTTGTCACAACGGTTATTGGATGGTTGATTTGTGCGAAATGTGTAGCAGGAAGCAAATAGCAGATTCTCATGAACAATGTGTATAATAAATTGTTTTTGCCGAATTAAAAACCTAGGCCCGAGAGCATCATCATCTTATAAACTATCATAACATTATTTACAGAATATACAATCATAAAAACTTACTTTGGTCTGTCAGGAGTGAAGATTGGTTTTCTCAGAATCCCAACAGGAAATACTGGAATGGAGGGAATATGGATTTAGTTGAAGAAGTTAGTTGTGTACATTACAATGTTTCGTGAATAATGAATAGCAAGTTGATAATTATTCACTGGATTACGTTTTTTACACAAATGATTCAGATTAAGAGTCAGGCAAGAAAGACCAAGTACATTTTATTTAGAAATTATAAAATTTATTTACTATGGGGAAAAGAAAGTCTATTGTACATGAAACTTCATCAACATAGTCTAAATATTTTTTAAACTGATTCTGGACCTACATCGCAGACAACATTTTCGGTCCCATAAAACCGCTTTAATCGTTTGTTATAGACAACGCAATGAAAGGTTTTACTAGCACAGAAGAAGGAAGTTTAAACAATCAGGGTATAAGTAGGAATCGAACCCACGACCGTACGCTTAGGTGATTGGCGTTTTGTACGACAAGCCCTTAACCTTCCAGCCGCTAGTTCCCATTCATGCAGGGTGCGAATTGACGGGGGGGGGGATGCCGGGGATTGTCCCTGGCTAATATCCCTGCCAGACATTACATTCCCCCTGGCTAGAGAAATATTAATTGATCACTGCCAGGGATACTATTTATCCCCTGCTGGAGAAATGTTAAAATTAGTCTCTGTCCTTACAAATTCAACAGTACCTAATGATTTTAAGTATTGAAAATAGAAATTCTTTTATTTACTAGACAAGTTACAAACATCCCTTTGAAATCGATTTATACATGCCTGATGCAACTTCTGATTCTGCAACAAATTAAGACTGCGAAATGAAAGAACAAGCGCTGTTCCGCCGCGAGCCGAATTTGAGGGTAGACGTAGAATCGACATAGGCAGGAATATATGTGCACAGAAAATCGGGGGTCGACTTTTGTCTTTTAAGTCCCTTCGCAGACATGTTGGCGACTGCATTTCTCATGTAATACTTAATATATTATGTGCGTGGAGCATTTTACGCCATCCCTCCTTTTTTTTCTTTTCAAACGTCCCCTCCAGAAGAATGTTTTCTTTCAAATGTCCTCCACCCCCCTGGAGAAAATATTCAATTCGCACACTGCATTCATGTGATTATCCCTCTGCTTTAATATTCGGCGTGAAACTCAAAGAAATAAGTGTAATTCAAACACGCAAGTTTTACAGGAGAATAAATTGAGTATTTACAAAATAAGACGGGAAGACTAATTGCTGCTTGCCCAAGCAACCAAACTCAAAAATATATAACTAGACGAGAAGTTTCTTGTGCTCATTTTCCGAATAATTATGCAACTTTCTTTAAAAATAATAATTTAAAGAAAATTTATAAGCCAAATATAATTTACCATACGGAAAAATTACTTATCCATATGGTATATTACATTATTACTGAACAAAACACAGAAAATGATCCCAAAATGATCGATTTCTGTAGTCAACAGACAGTAGCTGGTGAGTTCATTTTTCCGAACGCATTTAATATTTTACTATTTTAGCTGTCAGTCGCAAAAATATGCAAATTTTCCTAGCTTTGTTTCACGAATATTAAATCTCAGCTCTATAAAATACTTTGTTATGATCAAGTAATATATAATTTTTCCCTTTCTTTCATACATAATTCCCTAGTAGCACAACTAGTTCAAAAAACGTTCAAATTACGTTGGAAACAAGTTTTTTGACGTTAAAAAACGTGTTTTAAACGTCTTTTGGACTAATTGTGCTACTACTGTGGTTTTTTTTTTAAAGAAATTATCACTTGTTTATGCACTTTCATAAATGCCAAAAATGAATCTTATCAGCAAAATTGGCGAAAGTCATGCAAACAGAATGGGGACTAATTGGTTAAACAAACAATTTATTTGTTGCTATTTGCAGAAACCAACCCAAAAAGAAATGAAATTATTTGAATTAAAGATTATACGAGTATTGTTATAAGCAATTTCTTCATACATTCTAAAACTTCGCATCAAGTTGATTTCGTTATCCAGTGAATAATCTACAGAACCTTGTATTTTTCATAAATTCATTTTACAAGGATTTGAAAACTCTCCCAAACAATCTAAATATCTTAATACAAGCAATGTAAAAGACGTAACCGTGCTAGCATGATAACACAAACTGCACTGGTGTCCAAAATTAAAGTTACGAAGTCGACGACCGTATAGTTTGGCCGAGGAGGTCTCCAATCCCATAGAGCACTTGTGGAACACTTTAGAAAGAGTTATTGGATGTCGACAACCATCTCCAAAGTCCCTTCAGACGTTAAAATTGGTGCTTATGGAAAACAGGAATGGATGCCACAGTCGTTGATGCCCCTTTAACAGTATGAGAGCTCGATGTGATTATTAGACGAAGTGGTAGATTATTAGACGAAGCAATAAAAAGTTATGACATACCCTATTTCACCCATGTTGGTCTCCTTTGCACATCAATTTACATTAAACTCCTGTGCAAATATTTATGTTACCATTTCCCGCCTTACAGCACGAGGTACCAGTATAAATTAAATAAAAACCAGTATAAATTAAATAAAAAAAACTTTGTGAAAAAACACACATAAGATGTTACTTGTAACTTGATACGAACGTTTCGACCAAAAATTCTTTCGGCATTCATCAGTCAAAGCCCTCCATCACACAGAACTGAGGGACTGATAAAGACCGAAAGAATTTTTGGTCAAAACGTTCGTATCAAGTTACAAGTAACATCTTATGTGTGTTTTTTCGCAAAGTTTTTTATTTAATTTATCGTTTAACACCAGCATTTTGAGTGTTTTTTTCCGAGGTATTAGTATGCCAAATTCCCATGCACCAAACCCATTTTTGGTTGAAAAATCTGTTTTTGGCAACCTTAGTTTTGGACAACAGTGTATATAATATTGAGATATAAATGTGAGAGAATTACATACTGACAGTGTTGCCAGAACCCTCGTAGTACGCATTCACCACCAGTGGCTGAACGAACCAGTCTCTGGAATTAGAAGAACAAAAAAATGGCATTAGTTGGATTCTTTTTCGGAAATACTTAGCACAAATTATAAAATATGCAGATTTTAAAATCTATTTTGCCTGGACGACTTTTTCTGACCTCTGCCAAGCTTTTTCGGACTTTATATCTAGGATTCATTCATGGACTTTACGTTTCTTAGCGAAGGATTCTTTGTTCTTTGCATGTTGTTTTTCTTTTTGTTCTCTCACTTCCCTATTTACGAGGAAGTCTAATTTCTTACAGCAGAAAAGAGAATATTTCATGGCCTGCGAAAGCATCGCACTGTATCCATTTTTCATATATGTGTGTAATTCATAATTTTTTTATATTTTAATAATAATTGTACACAATCCGTATGTACATTTATGCCGTACATATTAATCGTATGGCATAGACCAGTTACGATTAAAATTCTTTGAAACGATACGATTGGAGGTACAGCGTTGGTGTGTAGAAGCATAATATTCGAAAGGCCAGTTACAGACAGATCCTAGAACGTGGAAGTGAATAAATAGGGGTTATATCGGGCGGTTATAATAGCGGTTAAATAGGGGTATTATCCACCAATATTATTCATAATTTTCTGCTAGGTGTACTTAAGAAAACACAGCGTTGTGGAGGCAAACTGGTTACGGTTCTGATCTCTGCTTTTGCCACTAATGAAGAATCAAAGCAGAAAATGATATCGAGTTACGATATACCCATGAAAGTTATTTTACCTTTCTTTGTCCACAGGCCTAGAGATTTTGCTGAGATCTTTTATTTCTTCGTACCGGTTAATCTTCAGTATGTTACCTAGAAAATGGTCTTCTGTTATGTCGAGCTGTGAAACACAAAAAGAACACAGTGAAAAATGTGAGAGACTTTAAGAGAAAAATGAAAACATAAAATGCATGATTTTAAGGGCATTATAATATAGGAGCATAATTTTTCAGTGCATTTTTATTGAAAGAATAATGCCACAAAATGTCACTGTATTGAATTTTGACTTAATTAAAAAAGAAAAAAAAATTAGACTAGAGAATTTTGATGCCATTGAGAGAATTCACAGTACTCTTTCAATGCATTTTAATTAAAAAAAATCTAGTAATAAACTGTCACTGCATTGAATTTAGACGTTTCACTTAAAAATAAAAGAAAGGTAAATTTAAAAATACAGAATGTTAAAGCCATTAAAAGAAGACATAGTACCTTTTCAGTGTAATTCTTAATTAAATAATTACTTTAAAATACCGCCACTATGTTAAATTTAAATATTTAACAAATTTTTTGAAAATTATTGCATTTTAAAAGCACACTTATTAAAAATAAAAAGTAAACAATGCTTTACGAATTGAATCGATCTAAATACATATATTGCATTTAATGTGGATAACCAATCCGGTAATTAGGCATAACTAACCATGCATAACTACTGGTGTCGGTTGGTAAATGCGATACTTGATTAAAATCTATTCACCAAATAAACACGGTACTGTTAGGCAATGGAGTACCCAAGAAAAAAAAGTTGGGTCGGGGTCGTAGACAATAACGCAAGAGTAAATTTTGAGGCCGTGAAGTGAGCTAATGTCCTGAAAAGTCCTTTTGTATGCAAAGACTCCCTTATTCAAGATCATAACTACCTCCTGGCATCCAGAGCTTCAAGCTTAAAAGGGGGGTATAAATGGGGGGAAATGGTCCATAACGAGAACAAAAGTAGTTAAGCTTGGTAGAAACAGTTAGGACGAAGCCCCTTAACCCTTGGTCTTTCCTAGCCCCCCTATTTTCTACTTACGAGCTTACCTTCATCACTAGATCCCTCCATACCGCGATTTCTGCGGAATTAGGGTTACTCCAATTGTTTTAGAGAATGTTTTCGAGTGATCAATACTTCGTTTAACTCTAAAAAGAGTCACGGTGATTAAAAATAAAATGCAATAGACATTAATTCATTAAAGTTATACGCATACATTGGGCCCCTCTCACTGGCAGTCTCACTGGTTATAGCTACCGGAAAAAATAGAACAGTGCATCAAAACCCTGACTTGAATCCCTTCAGTCTTGCTCCCGTCAAAATCACGTGATAAGCACCCTAACTCTATTTCTCGAGCCCGTGACATTTCCGGGCAAGAGTTATGCGCCAGAAAAATAACAGTATTTCAATTCTTATGCAAGGATTTATATATATATATATATATATATATATATATTATATATAGTACGGTGGTACTTGAAAATGGAGTACTCCATTTCAATTTTCCCACTCCATCTCCACTTCATTGCTTGGGTTCGTACAGTTAGGCTTAAGCCCACGTGTTCTCACCTGGCTTGTTTTCCTACTAGCTCTGTTTTTTACAATATTTATAGCCTCTGGATTATCAATTATTATTTCATGGTTTCAGTTTTATTATTATTATTATGTGCTATCACTTAATGTTTTACTTGGGATTCCATATTACGTAAATTTAGCTATTTTATATTATATATATATATCATTTTACACAACAGATGACAGAACCAGACTATTTTTTAAACTTAACTCGGAGATAGTTTATTTTTAAACAGAGGGTAGCACAACTAAAATACGTGTATTTGTGAAATGCATTTTGCAATTAAACTACCCTTTTAATTATGTTCAAAGGAAACTTTACAAATATTTACTTATTATACCAGTTCAATTTTATAAAATTCTACTTGAGTGTTTAAAACATATACTTTTAATGATTCCCTGCTGACTAGAAAACACACATTCAGTCACAATAACCCTGAATGTTGGCTTTTCCGAGAAATTTAACTTTGATTTTTCTTTCTTTCACGCTCAAAAAATGTACAAAACCTTAAAATGAATGCACATATTGTACTTGCACTTATTTTTCTACAATTTTCTTGAATAAAAAATTTTGGAGTGACTCCACTCGACTTTCCGAACACTTACGATTAAGATCATTACCAAGCACTTAAATAAATTTTAATCGATGAATCATTCAAACATACATACCAAATTGAAACTCAATCGAATGCACCGTTTAAACGCTTGCGCACTTTCAAGAATGTCTCCCCATATGCCATTATGCCATAACATAAAAGAAAGTGGTGTTGTCGTAGCCCTTTAGGAGAACTATAAGTCCTATACACACACCAAAAAGCAGAGTACCGGGTCTTAGGATGGTGGTTTATAACATGTATACCGAATTTGAGCTCAATCGAATGTATCGTTTAAACGCTAGCGCACTTTCAAGAAATTCCCCCCAAAGGCCATAATGTAAAAGAAATCTTTGTCGTAGCCCTGTAGAAAAACTATAACTCCTATACACACCAAAATCAATACCGGTCTTGCGACGGGGGTTTATGACATATATATGCAATTTGAGCTCAATCGAATGCCCCGTTCAGGAGCTATCGTGTTCACATCACATACACACAAACACAGCACACGTAACACATACACACACACACACATACACACATACATACATACATCTCGTAAAAATAGCATAAATGGATTCAGAAGCCCTCAAAACGTGTAACAATCACCAAAATCTCGAAGTCGAATTTTTTCATGATGACAATACTTTCCTTACATGGTACATGTTCGGAAAGTAAAAATAGTCACTTTTATGACCATTTTCTTCAAAATAATGCGAACTTTAACCCTTTGAGGCGCAACCCTTTCCCAATGCTGGAAAAAGGGCAGCCGTTGCCATCGCTCGACTTAACGACCAGCAAGATGGCGGACGATCGAAACGTTCATCGCGTGCCACAGATCTAGAGACCCTTTTTTGACGACAGCTGGCTGTGCGGCACAGCCAGCTGTCGTCAAAAAAGGGTCTCTTGATCTGTGGCACGCGATGAACGTTTCGATCGTCCGCCATCTTGCTGGTCGTTAAGTCGAGCGATGGCAACGGCTGCCCTTTTTTCAGCATTGGGCAATCTATCCAGCTGTTCTCGCATTCTTCCATTTTTCAGCAGATGTCAGTGCTGTTAAAAAGAATCGTGACATTTTTTTACGGGAAATGACGTGCTAAAAAGTAAAGGATTCTCGTGGAGCTAGCCATGTCACCCGCAACTATTTTTATAGAAATCCAATCTATTCTTCGTGACTGGCAACAGTCAAAACGTCAGAGTTTGGTGTTCCCAGAGCGGGAACACTGCGCGTTAAAGGGTAAAAGGGAAGAGCGTAAATAAAAGAGTGGATTATAACTAAAGGGGTTTATCATGGACAAAATGTAAACATGACGGCTTCGTTATCTTTTTCGCTCTGGGGCACCCAAATCTCTGGCCCCAAAGACTCTGTTTGAACATGTCCTTAGTGTCAGGTCCCTTCACTCCCTTACCCCAAGTTGTGCAGTATCATCGTTAAATTTTTTTTTTTAAGTCAGCACTGATTTAGTGCAAGAATAACGGTACAAGTACGGTATCTTTAGTCTACTCATCACAGTACCAAAAAGAAGTTCTATGTAAAATATCTCTGATGTTTCTAACTCAAAATTTTAAGATATGGACTATTTATTTATTTATTTATTTTTGTTCGTGAACCCTAAACCCTGTTTTCCTTGATATAAATAGAGTCATGTATGAAAAACATCCAAAACTCCAAGGTTGGCCAAGGGCCAGGCCAACGGTAGCGGGTTTTCGTGGAGAATCCTCCAAAGCATCAGACGGACTCACGAATGTTTTTTAGGTTAGAAACTAAAAGTAAAATAAAAAAATTAAGAAAATATGGAACACTTTCAGATTTTAAATACGCACTAAAAATGCTATGTATTAAAAGCGTATCATAATCCACGCGTTTTCCTTTTTTCCTTTCCTTATTCAGTTAAGTTGGAAAGGGTATCCTTCACGAGTGTGCCGTATTTTTCTCTCTTGTTCGAAAAAACACAACTTTGGAATCGAAATCTATCTTAAAATCGCCAACTCAAACTGTTTTACAACCTCCACCAAACGAATTCAAACTGTATACTTCAGTGTTTTAAATACTATTTGGAAAATGTGCATCCAAATCCATGTCGTGTTTGACTTTCTTGGGTTGAAAGCTACTCTGACGTCCCGACTCTCGTCAAGGTGGCGATCATTAAACATGTAGTTACCGGGACAATTTTTTGTATTTATGTGGCAACCCTATTTCAGAATTAAAATGGCGATTTGAAACAACATGTATGTACAGCATTCCATTATTTATTTATTTTAGGTTGGCAATTAAACTGACTTCAATAATTAAATGACTTCAAATTCCTTAACCGGTGCGTTTATTGCTCATTTGTTCACTTTGGTTTTTATCTTGTTCCTTTGGGAGCGTTGAAACTTGTACATAACTCCATAGAGACCCACAGCTGCAAAGCTCGCCAAAGTGCGGCAATTTTTTTAGGTTGGCGAGAGTGGGGGCGTTAAAATAGGAATCAACTCTTTCTTGCTCCATAAAACATATCTGTGGAATCAAAATAATCTTAAAATCGCCAACTAAAACTATTTTACAATCTTCGCCAAGCGTATTCTAAGCATATTTTTCAAGCAGAATGGTTCCGCTTTGAAGTTATTTTTTTGGCAGCCAAATTTGGCGATCAGCTATCAAAAATTGCAAATCTTGTGCTACTTTCAAGATTTTAATTTTCTTCCCCTCCCCTCCCTTTGCGTTATCTGGAAAACAAATCTTCACCGTGACAGTTCATGTCTACAAATCAAGTCGCGTAGACAAAAATCTGGGACTGAACGAAACAGTATCCTTGTGGTAATAAATATTCAGTGATTTACCACTATGACGCCGATACTTATGCGTAGCTTCCAGATTCTCTTTAAACAAAAAAATCTGGAGTGACTCCACTCGACTTTCCGAACACTTACGATTAAGACCATTACCAAGCACTTAAATAAATTTTAATAGATGAATCATTCACACATATAAACCAAATTGAAACTCAATCGAATGCACCGTTTAAACGCTTGCGCACTTTCAAGAATGTCTCCCCATAGGCCATTATGCCATAACATAAAAGAAAGTTTTGTCGTAGCCCTTTAGGCTAACTATAAGTCCTATACACACCAAAATCAATACCGGTCTTAGGATGGTGGTTTATAACATGTATACCGAATTTAAGCTCAATCGAATGTATCGTTTAAACGCTAGCGCACTTTCAAGAAATTCCCCCCCATAGGCCATCATGTAAAAGAAATCTTTGTCGTAGCCCTGTAGAAAAACTATAAGTCCTATACACACCCAAATCAATGCCGGTCTTGCAACGGTGGTTTATAACATGTATACCCAATTTGAGCTCAATCGAATCTACCGTTTAAACGCTAGCGCACTTTCAATAAATTCCCCCCATAGGCCATAATGTAAAAGAAATCTTGGTCGTAGCCCTGTAGAAAAACTATAAGTCCTATACACACCCAAATCAATACCGGTCTTGCGACGGTGGTTTATGACATACATATCCAATTTGAGCTCAATCGAATGCCCCGTTCAGGAGCTATCGTGTTCACTCACATACACACAAACACACACACACATACACACATACATACATACATCTCGTAAAAATAGCATAAATGGATTCAGAAGCCCCCAAAACGTGTAAAAACACTAAAATCTCGAAGTCGAATTTTTTCAGGATTACAATACTTTCCTTACATGGTACATGTTCGGAAAGTAAAAACATACACACCAATAAAAGTACAGAGAGGGAATACTTACACCCGTGTAATCTGCGTCTAACTGCGTAGGATCCAGTATGTATCGCGGGAAGCCTATTTTGTTTCCCATGGCAGTGACCTGTAATGCATAGTATAAGTGTTTAATTAATGCTCAACTTAAAAACATAACTATGATTAAATACTCACGATGCAGACAGTTTAAAAAATACTAGTACTTTTTCTTACAAGAAAAAACACAGAAATTTAATTATTCTTAATTAATCTTAACAGAAAAAAGAATTACGAATAACAATAGAAACTAACGAAAGATATGTAATCACATTGGACAATTGAAGTTTTTACTCAGTAAACGCGATTAACCATATCGTTAGTCGTGATTACTTGACTGACCAAAAATTATTAATCGTTAATCGTGATTAAATATTAATCTTTAGTTTTCAAGAGCTTCGGTGACTAATTTTTCCTTCTACACTGCCACGTTGTAGTGTGTATGCAGAGAATGTGTTTGCATTGTCAAAGACTTCACAATCGATACTCTTGCCATAAATCAACTTTGTTCTGTAGTACTAAATTTAAAAAAAATGTACCTATGCACAGGGTATCTCAAAAAGGTAGTAACAAGCTTTCATTCTTTATCCATTAGAGATAACTGCACAATGCTAATCGAAAAAGTGTTTCAAAAAAGGTAAGTAAAAAGACTTAAAAAAATTCTTTCAGTCTTTTTTAAGAAGTGACGCTTTTTAAAATTGTATATGTCCAAAAAATTTCCCAATTAGTCGTACTCTTATGAGATGATGTACAATATGTCTTTGATCATAAATGTGTTGGAGATATCTTACAGATAGTCAGGGACTATATACGAATTTCAGTGCAAACGTTTATGGATAGAGAGACTAGAAAAGTAATTTTTTCTTAATTTCAAATATGACCCCTGAAATGCGGTCAACCACCCTGATTTGTTTTCTCTTCGAGAGGCCATTGAGAAATAGTTTAAGTCGGTATATATTTATCTTCATATCTGTGACACTTTTTATGATATAATTCTTAAATTTTTTTCCATCACCTCCTGAGTGTATAGAGCACAATTACTAACCGGAAATATTTTTCTACTGGGGTCGTATACCAATTTAAAAAGTGTCACTTTTTGAAAACAAGAGAGGAATGTTTTCTTAACGTAGTAATTTCTCCTGCAAATAGTTAGAACAATTTTTCAATTTACGCTGCCGACTACTTCGTAAGATAAAGAAGACGATAGATAAGATAAGAAGATAATAGATAAAGAATAAAGGGGGGCACAGGGCCTTTAACTTCGCCGAAATGATCTCCAAACACACACGATCATACTTGAGCTCCCGTGTTTCGAATAATATGAACAGAGGAATATTTTTTTTATTACCAAAAATACACTTATGTAGTATTATTATATATGAAAATGAAAACTGAAGATACAAAATTCTTTAATTGAAGTTTTAAAAAGTACGTTACAGGTATGAATAGGGTAATCACAAAGTACGGTGCGTATTGTAAAATTTGAAAAAAAGCAAACATAGTAACAATTCTAAACAAATTATATTTTTAAGATACTTATCGTCATTTTAAAAGCAGAATACATTGAAAAAGAGAAATTACAATTTAAATTTTAGCAACATTTTGAAAATTTATCAAAAATAGTGTAAAATACATAATTTATTTATAATTTAAACAAAAGTAATAATGATATACTTTTCTGTTTTCAGTGTGTATACTACAAGTAGATACTCTTGGAAAATAAATTTCAGAAGGTTAGCATTTACAGTTTTAAAGTAATCGTCCTCGCAAGTTGAAAATGAGTCATTCTCAGAAAGAACGTTTTAAAAGTTCATTTCTAAACTCTGCCAGCTGTACATTGACCTACAAAAATCGTTATAACTCATGATCTAGTGGGAATTTTTGAATGAGGTGTTTCGAACAGTGTTGATAAAAATGTATGAATATTCAGAATATGTTAAAATATGAAAATCGATCTTAGGAAAGTGTTAAAAGGTCTCGTGCTCCCTTGAAAGAGGGCTACAGCACCATTTTGGGATACCCGGTATATAATCGAACAAATTGACTACATCCCTGATCTCACGTCTATCCGAAACAAATACACCGACGACTTTAATCTTTTTCTTTTTTTTTTTTTTTTTTAAACTATCGATCTTCAGAACGAATTCTGCGTACGTGCATGCTAACACACATACGTTCCACTCGAGGGAACTTTTAAAAATACGGCGAACACAGAAACTGAATTCGAGATTATATGAGAGATAGATGTTTAACTTTTCCGTTTATCTTACTAGGCTAAGGAACTGCACGAAAAGCCGGTCTTTTTAGAGGAACGAATACAGGAGCATTATGTCAACTTCATTATCCTTTTACGAGCAACTATCTCGTTTCCCGAGAAACTTCTGCAAGCTCTGGGTCACGGGGATTGAAGAAGTGTTTAATCGAATAACTCGTGTCAGTTTCTAGTTATTAAGGACTATGTCATTTTATCTCTCTCCCCCTTTATTGAAAATTGTCCGAAAAATGTGTCCCAAAAAGTGACATAAAATGCGACATAATTTTACATATATTTAAATACTATTAAGTTCACAACAGTTTATCTATTTACATATTCGTAGCTGTAGAAATGCCATGTATTTTTACATTATTTACTATATTCGTCAAACGCTTTCACTATGTTACACTATTTCGTAGCTGTGAATAGGCATCCCATGTATTTTTCTATAAATAGATTACAATCATAAAAATTTCAACATACGGCTACCAGGCGAAATACTCGAAAGATGAGAGATAAAATGACATACTCAATTAATATCGTTTTAATATGGCAATAATGAAACTAAAAAATTAGGGGGGTTCAGGGGGGGGTCACCCCCTGACGAGGCTCGAACAGCCGAGTTTTTTCATATATGCAGGGGTATCCCAAGAAGGTCATAACACGCTTTAATTATTTATGTATTAGAGATAGGTGGGCAACGTAACTTGAAAAAAATGTTCGAAATAAGGTACAGTTGAACTAGTTTATAACGATCCCCTGATTTAACGGGGAAGTCGAAAATATTTGGTTGGTATAATTTTAAATCAATGGTACATAACTCGCTTTTAACGAGTAAACCCCTATTACAGCGAGGAATATTTTTGCATATTCATAAAGTTCCTATTAATGTCTATCTCCCCAGCTTAGCTAATGTTTTCTTGGAAAATTCATTTAACATTTGAAAGTCGATGAAAGCGACGATGATTTAACGGCGAATATTCTGAATTTCAACCTGAACTGATCATACTGTAGTCTGGCCTTTGAGGGTGCAGAAAAACTTCAAACTTTTTTCTAATCCGGAAGGGGGGGGTGCATCTGACCCATGTTTTTAGGTCTACGAGACTTCTTCAACGAATAAAAGTATAAGAAAAAGGCAACAACACAGTCAAAACAAATTAACGAACTTGTTTTGCACTGTACAGATATAAAAAAAGTAAGTAATATACTATATATATGCATGAATATTTATGATTATTTCACAAATCCGTTTTTTTTACGAGCACTCTGTTATAACGAGGAAATATCGGTGTCCCTTTACGCTCGTTATAAGCGAGTTTGACGTATTAAAAAGAGATTACGCTAAAAAAATTTTTTTTTGTAAACTTTCAAAAAGTGACACTTTTCAAATTTGTGCACGATCTCCGTACAAAAATACTCTCATTTAGTAAAATGTGTTTCATATAAAGTAATCAGACGACGTATAAAATTTGAGAATTATATCCTAAAAAATTCCAGAAATATGAAGATAAATGTAGGCTGACTTAAACCACCTTTCAATGGCTCTTGAAGGAAAAAAACTAGCGTAGGTCGGATGATCGGGTTTTCGGGGTTGAATAAAATATATGAACGAAAAAATTTTTTTGCACTCTTGCAATAAAAGTTTACATTCAGAATCATGTATAGTCCCTGACCGTCTTTCTTTTAAGATATCGTTGATACGTTTTATGATAAAAGGCTGAAAATTTGTAAATTATCTGATTCCTGCATGGGGTGCATTTTATTGATTGGAAATTTTTCTGTATGGGGGTAGTATACAAATTTAAAGCTTGTAACGTTTTCAAAATTAACAAGAGAAGTTTGTTCAGAACGTAGTGTTCTTTTCCCACCTTATTTTGAAGGTGTTTTCCATTTGCATTGGCCATTTAGTTTTAACAGATAAAGAGCTAAGCATGTTACCACCTTTTTGAAAAACTCTTATATTATATATATATTAAACTCAAATGAAAAGTGTATTTTATTTTCCAACTTCTGTGCAAAAAAAAATTTTGGTATTTATATAAAGAGTCTGATGTGGACGTCACATGACTTTCTTGTACATTAGTAACACATGAACATTTTGTATGCACTTCATTTAAGACAGGCGATGGCAATGGCTGTACATTTTCAGCGTTGAACAGTCTAGTTGCTCTTCTATATCCATGGTGTAAAGGTGAACCGATTGTCTATATAAGAGGGGTTCCCAAACTTTTTCGCCACGGCACCCTTTTAACCTTTGAGGCACGCTATGACTGATGATGCACGCTATGACTGATGAATGCATTAGGAATTAAGGAACTTTATCAGGGCCGGTTGTCTAGATGTTAGGTCGCCTGTGCGCAGTTATTGTTAACCCTTTGAGGCGCAACCCATTCCCAATGCCAAAAAAGGGCAGCCGTTGCCATCGCTCGACTTAACTGCCAGCAAAATAGCGGGCGATCGAAACGTTCAACGCATGCCACAGATCTAGAGACCCTTTTTTTGACGACAGCTGGCTGTGCCGGGCACGCGATCTGTGGCACGCGATGAACGTTTCGATCGTCCGCCCTCTTGCTGGTCGTTAAGTCGAGTGATGGCAACGGCTGCCCTTTTTTAAGCATTGGGCAATCCATCCAGCTGTTCTCGCATTCTTCCATTTTTCAGCAGATGTCAGTGCTGTTAAAAATAACCGTGACCATTTTTTTACGGGAAACGACGTGCTAAAAAGTAAAGGATTCTCGTGGAGCTATGTCACCCGCAACTATTTTTATAGAAATCAAATCTATTCTTCGTGACTGGCATCAGTCAAAACGTCAGAGTTTGGTGCTCCCAGAGCGGGAACACTGCGCGTTAAAGGTTTAAGACAGGCGATGGCAATGGCTGTACATTTTCAGCGTTGGACAGTCTAGTTGTTCTTCTATATCCAGGGTGTAAACGAGGACCGATTGTCTATAGCAGGGGTTCCCAAACTTTTTTCCCCATGGCACCCTTTTCAGGCTAAAAATATTTCGTGGCACCCTCCTCAGGCTGAAAACTTTCGCGGCAGGTTACCTTTCAAGCAACTAGTTTAGAAGGAAATAGTTTGGATGCATTTTTTCATTACTTCTTTTATGTTGTTTATAGGGCTAACTATCAAGAAAGTACTCTCTTGGGAAAGGGATATAGAATTTCGACACCCCTCCCCCCCTTCAGGGAGTTCCTGTATAAGAGAAGCTACTGGACCCTGAATCCTCTCTCGAACTTGACTGAAATATGTTTATTTTCGCCCACTTGACCACTGGCTTGGCTAGCTTTTTTGTGGGATACCGGTTCAGACGAAATTATTTGATTATACTTCACTAAAACACTTTTCTTGATTATCTTCACGGCGCCCCTGGCATACGCTCGCGGCACCTTAAGGTGGCACGGCACACAGTTTGGGTACCTCTTGTCTGTAGTACAATCTTTCTCGAGATGCACGGAACAAGAGTAAAAAGAACAAGAACAAACTTTTCAGTTTTTCCAAACAATGAGAACACGAAGTTCGAAAAGTCACAGCCTTACCTTTTCTTCGCACGTGACTTTGGTGTCATGATCCAACCACGGCTGTCTGTGCACTCCTTTGATGAACGACTCTTTTAGTGATCCAATTAAAAATTTTATCTGAAAAACAGAGAAGGAATAAGAGAGATACATCGGGTCTAATACATCGGTTATAAAACACTTACCAATACAACATTTTTGCGCCGAATTTGGCGATGTATTGTCCTTAAATCTGGCGAGATTTCGGAGATAATCTTAAGTTATAATTCTCTATTCATGTAATTTTGCGACACCATAATAAAAAGAACTTTAAATGTTACTTCCATGATTGAAGAGTGAACTGTTATAAATGTTTATATACTTATTGTATTATGCTTGAAACAGAGCAATGTCTCTCAACTGCCACAGACCGATATGAGTAAGAATTCTTTGGAGTGCTCCTGTAGAAGAACTATAAATGACACAGACACTAGTTTCTACGGAGAACATCACTGTGCATTCCTTAATAACATGTACGAATTTCGTTTTGTTTGACATAACGGAATCTCTCTAACATACGCTTTGAAGAATGACTGTCCACAGCGCATAAAATATTTGAATTCTTTTGGGTGCTCCTGTAAAAACTATACATTAGGGTGGTGCCCAATTTTTTTTTCAGCAATTCTCTTGGGCATCCTCCACTTATTTAACAATAGTGAATAATAACCAATTGCACAAAATTTAACTCTGTAGTTCCAAGAAAAGTCGATGCCCAAAAGTTATTAAAAAGATCAAATTCGAAGATTCTCACATGGAAAATGTAAACCAAAAGAATTACATTTTTGTTTATTTTTAAAATTATTTTTTGACTTTGGGAAAACTTGTTTGTACCATTGTTTGTAACTTTAACCACATTGGTATTTCTAAACATTAGATTAACTTTTAATGCATTATTGTTGCAATATTTTACTTTATTTGAAAAGGTTTTATTTCAGCATGATTTTGGCGACCATTTGTATTCAAATTTTGCTTGTTTATGAAGTTTAGTTGTCGAATCTTTGGCTATATAATTAGCTCATTTATACTTATGCACCAAAGTCACATGATTTCTTTCAATCTGATGTCTTAAAGAATAATTCAATCATTTCGTCCGAAAAGACGCTGGAGCAACTTGATTAACATGAAAATCACTTCTCGATGCTATTTTTAAAAACCTTAAAGTTGAAAAATTATTTATTATAAATCTGCTTTTTAGTTAATGAAAGATGTAGTGCATTAGAAACTGGTGGTTTAGAGAGCGGAATTTTTTGCTTCTTAACCACTCAGATTATTAGTAGTCCTGCTGAATTGTAAATCGTCGCAAATTGGTATTCTTTTAATAACCACATCCTTGCCAATAAAGATTCCACTCAAGAAAATAATTTCCTAATTCTTTTCAAAGAAGTAAACTTTTTAGCAAAATTATGCATCCGCAGATATCTGGCAGCGTGACAAAAAGCTTTTGCATGTGTTTAGAGCAGAATCGATATATATGTCTGGTTTAAATAAAATTCTCGTTGAAGTCATTTAGGTTAAGCCACTTTTAATTCTGAATTATTTTTGGTGTTCCAGTGTGACGTCATCGGCGTTTTCGTTTAGTTTTGGTTGAAAAGATGACCTTCTCCTTGGGGGATGCAAGAGGTTGAGAAATTATGTAGAAACAAAATTTTTTTTACACGTTCTGTTGTCAGCATTACTGTACACAAGGTGCGGTTTTTGTACTTAGTTGAGGATGCTGTAGAACTTTAATTCCCCTCGGATTCCTATTTCCTTTTATATTCGCGCGTCCGTCGACCTAACCGTTCGGAGTTTTCCGTGGTTCTCTCCGAAACTTTACGGGTTAGGACTCCTTAGAAAGACCCCCACGGAGGGCACCCCACCTATAGGCCTAGATCCCTCGTGCAGATAATTGGCCTTCATCTCACAACACGTTTTTATATTTTCCGACTGAAAATCGGCTTTATGGCTTCCTCGCAATCATCATACATCACTCCATAGGCCACGCCTAAACGATAATTTTGCGCTGAGTCATTGCCTGAGACTACACCGTTTAACTAAAAAAAAGGTGTGGATAGAATGCCAGCGCTATGAAACAGCAAAAGCATTTATTATTACTATTATTTTTTCATAAAATTCGTTCCTCCGTCTCTTATATTAATCTTAATATATATATAAAATTCTAATGTTCGTTTGTAAAGACAGGGTTTTCTCTATCACCACCAACTCGAATTAACTTCCCGTTGGGGTGGTAAATACCCCTTGGCCTCACGGTGAAAGTAAGGGAGTTTGGTCGCGGTGGGTGAAAGTGGGTGGTTGTGGGTGGCGAAAATGTGAAAAAATATATATCTGTCCTTTTCTAACTCATGAGAACTTCTGAAAAGTTCTAAAAATTCCTGGAATGACCTAGAAAACTCCAAAATGTGTGCAACTGTTACAGTCAATCTAGAATGCTCTAGAAGGTTTTAAAAATTTCCAGAAAGTTCTAGAAAGTTCCAAAACGTGTGGAACCATTCAAATCGATTTAGAATGATCTAGAAGGTTTTAAAAATTTCCAGAAAGTTCTAGAAAGTTCCAAAACGTGTGGAACCATTCAAATCGATTTAGAATGATCTAGAACGTTCTAAAAACTTCTGGAATTATCAAGAAAGTTCCAAAATGTCTGCAACTGTTAAAATCGATCCAGAATGATATAGAAAGTTCTAAAAATTTCTGGAATGATCTAGAAAGTTCCAAATTGTGTGCAACTGTTAAAATCGATATGGAATGTTCCAGAAAGTTCTAGAAATGTCTGGTCGAGTGAAGATCAATTGCAATGGGTGATTGTCACTCGGAAATTTTATAGCATACTGCTTCGAAGCCTCTAGCTTATTCCAATGAAATTCTCCGTAAAGTAACACCATTTCAGTGTATTCATTAGTACTAAACATTATCTTTCGTTTTTTATACTCAATAAGCTACGAATTCAAATAGCATGAACTTTAGACAAACACTAACAAAGTAACTTAAACAACAGTTTTTCAACTCCAATAAAATATTAAAATTTAATGTTTATCGTCTGTTGCCATATCAGCAGGAATACTTTCTATCCATCGCATGTTTAATGGTCGAATAAGTCTCTCAATATCTAAGATAGAAATCTAAATTATCTACGTTAAAAATGGATCCTTAAATATCTTTTATACCATTAAACATGCGGTGTATTTTAACCCGAGCAATGCCGGGTTTCGCTGCTAGTTAAAATTAAAATTGCAAATGTTGGGAAATTTAGGGGGCCTCCCTTTCTGTTGGGGGGGCCTGGGCGCTTGCCCCGAATGCCCTGCCGGAATTCAGCGCCTGTTCCTCCCTCTCTATTTCACAGTGTAAAATAGCAAATATTACTGTTTCGTGCCAGATGGCGTTCCAACAGGCATTACCAATCAGTGCCGGCATCTTACTTGACATCAGAAGTTTGTTGATGTCAAGTAAACGTAGTGGCTGTAATGGTTGCTAGGTACACGCATCCCTTTCGTAAAATAATGCTAAGTTTTACATATTTACTATTATGTAACATACAATGAGCAGTCCCCTACCTGAGCACTACGTTCGTTCTCAAGTGTGAAGGTGACAGGATACAGAATTTAAACCAACTTCATTACCAAGTTTTTAAAAACAAAACTACAACTTTTTATCTAAAGCACCAGTTCTAGTACTAGTTTTCTAAACACTTAGTTTTAATACCGCTAGTTATATAAAGAGTTTTAATACAAGTTACCGAAATATTAATTTTAAAATTACTTCGATCAATATTAGTTTTGATAATAGTTACCTAATTTTAGTTTTAATATTAGTTATCTACAAATATCAGTTTTGTTTCTAGTTATTTTAACACTACTTATCACTAGTTATTTAAATATTAGTTTTAACACTAGTTTCCAAAGCAGCAATTCCAATGCCAGGTGCCAAAATTCCAGTTTTAGTACTAGTTACCTAAAAGTAGTTCGATTAAAACTAGTTTTAATCATAATTATCTAATACTAGCGTTATTTATACTTAATGGAATAGCAGTTTTTCGATATTTCATACCTAAATTCCAGTTTTAAAATCACGTACTTAGTTCAAGAAATAAGGTAACGACAGCTGTCACGGTTACACGTATTTCCTGAATCGTACTTTACTCATTTAGTGCACAAGACGATCAATGAAATCAAATGTCACCAGGTGGAGTTGGGTTGGACACGAGCTTGACTACAGAACTTCTTTCTGATGGAACGTATCGGGCCATCCTATACCGCGGATCTCGCACCCGTCGATTGCGTTTCTCTTCTGCCTGTACTGAATACTGTACTGTCAAGAAGTACCTGTCAGGACGGACTTCTGGACCGAAGCCGGACTTCAGGACTCCCGTCGTTAAGTTCCTTAGCGATCAAGTCCCCGTTTTTTTCGAGATTGGCATACAGATGCAACCAATGCTTAGATGCTTCAGGAGTACGTGTTTAAAAATAATCTGCACCCAATGCATTGCTATGTCTGTGTATCTACTGAATTTCGTGGGTAAACTTTTTGGTTAAGGACTTGTTAACTTACTTTTTGAATCACCCTCGCATTATTACACAATCATTCGCTCACTGAATTTTTGGCCTTCACTTTTTGTTGTCAGGTCATGAGACCGCAAACATTCTAGAAGCCTTATTACACGAAGGAATTTTCGTGCGATTGGGTTGCTGCAACCCGTTGCAGAATCCTCTTTCCTGCAAATTTCCCTCGGTTACCTAGGGAACAGTCAACTCCAACTTTTTCGTTCAGAGGCGAAAATATTGCAGGTTGCTGGAATTCCAGCCAATCGTAGTGCTTCCTATTTCGACGTCACAACACAAGATGGCGGAAGAGTCAGCGTCAGCCATACCGCTCGTAGTGAAATCGATGAGCGAAAACAAAATGTCCGTGAAATGGAATATCGACATGGAAATTGATTTGGAAAATAAAAATAAATAACAATCTAATCCGAAGATAGACACGAGGTACAAATAACCAACCATATGCTATTTATAATGACATGCTCTAGCTACCGCCCATTCGGCATATCTCCGGCCTTTGTGAACACAGCAGAGTTTGTTGACTATGGCAACCCTGCGTTCTCATCTGGGCTCACTGACTTGCGGGAATGAAGGTTGCTGCAACCAAAATTGCTCTAAATTTTGTCCGTGTAATAAGGCCTTAAAGCTCTGCCATTGGACAGTATTCAAAATGACGTACACCTCACAATGCTCCGATCTGACGTGACAGATAATGACGTGAAACAGGGGGTGTTTTGTTCATTTTAAAATGATTATGAAGAATAAAACGCGTGTTCCTGAAAATGTCTAAAAGAACAAGGTATCAGATTTTAATACACAGAATTTACTGATTGTAATTTCATTACACATAGGCCCTTACCTCATTCTCCATTTCCTCGTTGAATTCCTCTTTGACGTAGAGCGACGCCAGCGCCATCCCGAAACCTTCGGTGGCGAGGTGCACGCACTCCTTCCACCTGGCGAAGAAGGTCCTCTCCTCGGCGCGGACGGGCACCTCACGCCGGAAGTCGTAGTACAGCCGCCGGAAGTGGATGTCCAGGTAAGGAGGTACTTCATCACGAAGCGCCACGTCAGGTAGTTCGCCACCGTCCTGCGAAAAAAATCAAACCCACTCAGTAAAAATAGTGTCGGTGACGTTGTGGAAGCGTTAAATTGCTGTCGTGTTCGTCACATCACAAATGTGACGTTACTTCGCGTCAAACCAACACCCCCTAGATATACAATGCCTGAGAACAGAAACTTTTACGTCATCACTAGGTCCACTAAAATGACGTCATCACACACATATATTTTCACAAAGTAAAAAGTATTCAAAGCTTGTGGTGAATTCACTCCCGAATAAGACACTTTTATGATTTAAGATAAAAAAATTTAGTTTTACGATAAATAGGAAATTTTAACTATCACTAATTATATAATATGATATAGAAATAAATCGTGATAAATTATTTTTTATCTGGCAGTTATTTTAATTTTTATTTTCAACTTAAGATAATTTCTGAAATGTGTATGATTCACCAGAAATTTTAAATAGTTTTACTTTGTGAAAGTAAAACTGTGATGACGTCATCTTGGAAGACCTATTGATGACGTAAAAGCTTCTGTTCTCAGGCCTTGTATGTCTAGAAGGTGTTGGTCAAACACGGGAGTCGGCAGAATTGAGCAAGGGCGCATTTGCCCCTCCCGGGATTTTCGTACGTTGTTTTTTTCCCCTGCTTTTCTGTTCTTTCCAACATGGTAATCATATGTTGAAGTAATCTTTGTGTGTCTTGGAAAATGTTCTGCCGACGCCCGTGGTGACAAACTTGCGACGCCGAGGTGTAATTGACAATTAGCCACAGTGAGATGTCACGCTTGTGACAAACATGTGACGTTCCAGAGTGGCAAAGTGGTGTCATGACACTTCATCACGTCACAAATGCGACGTAAATGCACGATTTCTGCGACGTCCTTTAGTGTCAAACTTGCCAAGTAGCAGTGTAATTGATAATTAGCCACGTTGTGAGGTGACGTCACTGTGTTAATCACTGTGTTAACATTGGTATTGGTTCTCTTAAACATATGTTTTTTTTTCTGCTTATTTATAGCATTATTCAGTTGATGCATAAGATTGATAGCAAATTTGTGTCCACAACGAAAAGCTTGTTTACATGCAAAGCAAAACCGGAAACAAAGATACACTGATAAACTTTGCTGGTGTATGTTGTTAGACTTATCTCGGAGTGTAATTGACAATGTCACACTGTGATGTCATCTTTATGACAGACATGTGACGTTCTAGAGTGGCAAAGTGGTGTCGTTATATTTCATCACGTCACAATTGTGACTTAAATACACGTCTTCTGTAACGTCGTTTCGTGTCAAACTTGCGACGTCGCAGAGTAATTGATAATTAGCCACAATATGAGGGGAACGTCACTCTGTGTCAAAAATTTGCATTTGTGCTCTTAAACCGGCGTTTTTTTTTTGCTGCTTATTTATAGCATTATTCAGTTGATGCATAAGGTTGATGGCAAATTTGTGTCCACAACGAAAAGCTTGTTTACATGCAAAGCAAAACCGGAAACAAAGATACACTGATAAACTTTGTTGGTGTATGTTGTTAGACTTACCTCGGAGTGTAATTGACAATGTCACACTGTGATGTCATCTTTATGACAGACATGTGACGTTCTAGAGTGGCAAAGTGGTGTCGTTATATTTCATCACGTCACAATTGTGACTTAAATACACGTCTTCTGTAACGTCATTCCGTGTCAAACTTGCGACGTCGCAGAGTAATTGATAATTAGCCACAATGTGAGGGGAACGTCACTCTGTGTCAAAAATTTGCATTTGTGCTCTTAAACCGGCGTTGTTTTTTTGCTGCTTATTTATAGCATTATTCAGTTGATGCATAAGGTTGATAGCAAATTTGTGTCCACAACGAAAAGCTTGTTTACATGCAAAGCAAAACCGGAAAGAAAGATACACTGATAAACTTTGTTGGTGTATGTTGTTAGACTTACCTCGGAGGTGTTCTGTTCAGCAAAAGAACCAAATGCCTGAGGTATTTCTCGCAGTGAACCACGATGTTTAGGTCCACCTTCTCCGTTGACAGTCCAATGTAATCGAATATGTAATCGATCAATACATTCCACTTGATCTAAAAAAGAACAGATCACTAATAGGTGCGCAATAGATAGATACGTACGGTGGTTTCAAAGGGATGAGAAAGAGTCAAAATGTTCTTTTAATGATACTGCCAAACAAGGCTGAACTCTGCTGTTAATTAGAAACTTAGAAGCTTACAGACCTAAAGTTCTTCGCCTTTGACATTGATACAATCTGAAGCAGTGGCGTAAGAAAGTGAGTGTGTGTGTGTGAGGGGAGGGGGAAGTTAGGGGCCTTAAGTTCTCCATACCCTTGGTAGAAGGGAAAATTTACCCCAAAGCAGCATAATATGGTGTCTTTTTTAAGTTCCTGAATCGATCTAAACATACTGAGCCCCCTCCCCACAAACTTATTGATTTGCTACGCTCATGATCTGAAGCACTGTAATTTGTTTGCAATGTAGCAATTGTTTGTAATGAATGCAAAGTAGCATAAATTTACATTTTAATTTGGTAGTTTACTGCTTTTATCAAGTGCTGCAAATAGAAAACGGCTCAGTGATGACTACAGACTTCTGAAAAAATGTTTTAGCAACACGTTGTTAAAGAATATTCACAAAATGACCCTACGGCCTTGTGAGAAACCAATTTAACTAACCCTTAACTTCTTTACTTTCGACATGTGAACTTAAAGAAATTCCAGATTCACAAATTAGTATATAAATTTGAGTTCATAAAAGTGGGCTATAAGTATATATACTAAATTTGAGCTCAATCAAATTGACCGTTTAGGAACTATAAAAGCACACCCACGTACATACATTACCATAAAAATAGCATCATTGTATAGATTACCCCGAAATGTGCAAATACATTAAAACCTCATTAGTAGAATTTATTTCATGATTACAAAACTGTCCATGCATGGCATGTGTTCGGAAAGCTATAAATAGTAGAAAAATCTCTTTATTTTCTATTTATTACTTCATCAGATTATAATTACTATTGTGTAAATTCCAAATCCCCAATACCGTAGATGCAACAAACCCAAAAATGGAAAATTTACCAAGATTTTTAACGTTTATATTTATACTTTCTATATGATTCCGGGCAGTTCTACACTGAATGTTCACTCACTTCGAACAAACCTTCTGATTTCCTTTCATACAAAAGAGCTCCATTATCATGAAATTTTAGATCGCCTAAGGGCACGAATTAGTAACATGCCCATGTTGCTACAAGGAAAGCAAATCTTAATCTGCGATCAAGACATTGTATTCGCGTGCAGGATGTGTGTAACGTAGATTTTCAATTAATGTAAACTAGTCATTACAATTCGTGAGGACAATGCCAGATAGCTCGAAGCTTGCTTGCTGCACGCACGCACTGATCTTTAATTACTGGAATCGAGTGTTGACTTTCATTAACGCACAAATAGGCGATACGGTTGCCAGTTTAGCTTAAATTACCACATGAGATGATGCACGCTATGACTGATGAATGCGTTAGGAATCGAGGAACTTTATCAGGGCCGGTTTTCTAGATGTTAGGTCGCCTGTGCGCAGTTATTGTTAACCCTTTGAGGCGCAACCCTTTCCCAATGCTGAAAAAAGGGCAGCCGTTGCCATCGCTCAACTTAACGACCAGCAAGAGGGCGGACGATCGAAACGTTCATCGCGCGCCACAGATCGAGAGACCCTTTTTTGACTCAGCTGGCTGTGCGAGGGCGCAGCCAGCTGCGTCAAAAAGGGTCTCTCGATCTGTGGCGCGCGATGAACGTTTCGATCGTCCGCCATCTTGCTGGTCGTTAAGTCGAGCGATGGAAACGGCTGCCCCTTTTTCAGCATGGGGCAATCTATACAGCTGTTCTCGCATTCTTCCATTTTTCAGCAGATGTCACTGCTCTTAAAAATGATCGTGACAATTTTTTGACGGGAAAGGACGTGCTCAAAAGTAAAGGATTCTCGTGGAGCTATGTCACCCGCCACTATTTTTAAAGAAATCCAATCTATTCTTCGTGACTGGCAACAGTCAAAACGTCAGAGTTTGGTGTTCCCAGAGCGGGATCACTGCGCGTTAAAGGGTTAACGCACAAACAGACGATACGGTTGCCAGTTTAGCTTAAATTAGTAACATGAGATGATGTACGCTATGACTGATGAATGCGTTAGGAACTGAGGAACTTTATCAGGGCTGGTTCTGGATGTTAGGTCGCCTGTGTGCAGTTATTGTTAACCCTTTAACACGCAGTGTTCCCGCTCTGGGAACACCAAACTCTGACGTTTTGACTGTTGCCAGTCACGAAGAATAGATTTGATTTCTATAAAAATAGTGGCGGGTGACATAGCTCCATAAGAATCCTTACTTATCCACAAGAATCCTTTACCCGTAAAAAATTGTCACGATTATTTTTAGCAGCACTAACATCTGCTGAAAAATAGAAGAATGCGAGAACAGCTGGATAGATTGCCCCATGCTGAAAAAAGGGCAGCCGTTGCCATCTCTCGACTTAACTACCAGCAAGAGGGCGGACGATCGAAATGTTCATCGCGTGCCACAGATCGAGAGACCCTCTTTTGACGACAGCTGGCTGTGCGGCACAGCCAGCTGCGTCAAAAAAGGGTAAAAAAAAGCTCACGCCAAAAGGCAGAAAAATTTTTTAGATGCCAAATTCAAATGCAACAAACAAAATATAAAACATGAAACTTTTAGGTTCAAATTTTCAGCAGACGATATTTTGAACTGCGGAGAGAATATCAATTCTACAGGATTGTTCCGCACCAAAAAATTACGGGAGATTTAAAATGAAAATCTGCGGAATTTTTAAGTAAATTTTTAAGTCGCGGCCCTAAACTATATTTGAATTGCTACTGCATCCGTGACGTAAAATTTATGTCAATCTCACCTAGGATATCGGATCACAGGACTGACTCTGCCGGATATTGACAAAGTTTTATAGCTATCGAACTTATGAAAAATCCCTAAAAATCCGGAAAGGGGTGGATTTTTAGCCTTTAAAAGCTGATTCCCCCCCCCCCCCGCTCTTTCTTACATATTGTTAAAATTCTTAAGTCGATTTGCTCAACAATAGTGCGAATGTTACAGCAAACAAATTTTCATTTTACTTATAAAACGATACACTGAAGGAATTTTTAAAAAAAAAAATGTAAAAATTGTCCATTAGGTGGCGTTTTCCATGGAAAAAGAGGAATTGAGTTAGAAAAGTAAATTAACATTCGGCAAAACTAGGAAATGACTAATCCACAAATGATTAAAAACTAGAGAATGGATGTTGTAATTGCTTGTGCATTTCAAGTGGGCCATTTCCGTTATTAAATTTGCTGTTTTCCGCGCAAAGCGCCACCTAGTGTGGGAAAAAAGAAAATCTTTGAGCATATCTCATTTTCCAAAGTAAGTTGCAATCTGCTTATCCGGTTTAATTACTGTTTATAGGATAGATTTAATTATAACCATGTTTGTATGATTAACTTTCGAAAAATAAAATACTACAGCGTTTGAATTTACAAACTCTTTCTGATAGTAGATTAAACAAGCTAAAATGTACTTTTTTGGCAAGCTTACCAGTGTAAGTATATTGTTATATCAACAAAGGATTTTTTTTTCTAGTTTAAAAGAAAAGCGATAAATCAGAAATTCCTTCAAAACAAGTTTTGTCGGTTTTGGCAGAGGTCCAGAGGACAAGGTAATATAATGAGGTTGTATTTAACGTTAGACCTGGAATAGTTGTTGTTAGGTTTAAATTTATAAACAGTGTTTCAAAACTACTTTAATAATAAAAACTGTCAGCGGTTTTTGTTTTATCTTTAACTATGAATAACTAGTTTAATACTTTTTAATATGGAATGATAAATTTATTGATTACAAAGACGGCTATAACAAACTCACTGCAAATACTATAAATATACAGACACAAATAACTTGAGTGTAAAAATAATATGTAATTTTTAAAACACATCAAGCTTTAAAAATTATTTAATATTATAATTACATAAAAACTATGCCGTGTTTACTCGCGTAATAGTCGCACTCCCCCCAATTTTTCAATGTGAATGTCTAGGTGCGACTATTATGCGGGGAAATCTACTACGAAATATTGTACTCCCTAAAGCTAAAACATTACTGGTATTATAGTACAATTACTTAATTACGAAATGTTTCCAGATTATATGCTGTACATTAATCTTTTCGTCGGTTGAACCCAAAAAAGAGGCATTTTTATAGACATAAATGACGGTCAAATACGTGATTTCGACTATTATGCGAGGGCGACTATTAAGCGAATAAACACGGTATTTATTTTCTCTCGTTACATTCAAAATTTAGATTCAGTGTGGCATAACTAGCCTGGCATTTAAATTCGATTCAATTTCAAACGAGATTTCGCAAGGCTTTGTACGCTGCATTAACATAAATGTATTATAAAACGTAAAATCATGACCGCATATCAATTCATAATATACTTGTTATAATAGAAAATGGTCTTTACGATAAATTCGTTGTATTCTGTTGCGTGCAATGCATTTCAGTGTTACAGCTTTAATTAAGGTATCTACTGATTGTGATTTATGTACATTGAAGGAAGGAAGGTATGTAATAAGTCGAAGCAAATGCTGTGTGTGTGTAGACAATCATTAAATGTTAGCTATGGATATTGACTTTTCTAATGTTTTGTAATAAGCAGCACGCCAGGCAGCTTCAATTAAATTGAAAATCAAGTCCCTGCACATGAATCATTTTATAGTTATGATTGTAGCTTATGCCATTCAGCTCTTATCTTTTAATGTCTAACAATGAATCTGTTACTGAAGATTCAGATGCGATTCCTGACAGATAATAACGTAGCATTTTTATGAAAATGAAGCTGTATTTTGATTTGATAAGAACAGGATTCAGAAGATGTGTGTATCCTAAATTAGGAAATGAAATCCCGCACTGTTTTTCAGGATTGTGATTTGTTGATGCCGCAATCCCACGGGGTTAATATTTCATTCAACTAAAAATTGATTTCACTAGAGAACAGTTGGAAATATTAAGATTGTAAGCGCTATCAATTTTAACTTTAATAATAACACTTTATCTTATTTGATAATTAATATAACACCTTACCTAAATATGAAGATTATAGTGATGATATTCATAATAATATACTGCTATTTCTTAGTTGCTAAAAAAAGAAGGATCTTTTCATCTAATTTTCAGCTGGATTCTCCGCTCGTCGTTGATTTTTCGCAGTCGTTAACTTTGCCCCGCCTTGAGGCGGAGTTTTAAGGAGGAGCGTCAAGGGGTTCATGTGATTGGCTAAAAGACCTCCCGTTTCCCTCCGGAGTTGTTATCGCAGTCGGTAACCAAACAACTGGTTCTGCCCAGTTGGTAGCTAACAACCGACGATTTCGTGAACCACCGGCGGAGAATTCCACCCTTTGATAGAGAATACAAAAGCGTTTAACAAAAGATTTCTTTTTTGTATGTAACCCTGAAGAAGCCATACATTTTTTAGTGGCCAATGGAAGTTCAAGTTTTGTATGTAACCGATGTTACTAGTATGGGCGGCTATAGGGTTGTTTATGACTTGTAGGTTATGGGGAGGGGGGACAAGTCAAGGGTCATGTCCCAGAAAGCTACACTACGTACTGTTAAATCATAGCAATATGAGAGCTGGAGGGGGGGGTAAGGGGACTATGGCCCCTACCTGCCAGTAGGTAGATCGCCCATGATCACTAGTTCTTAGTGTTCATCTTATGCACAAATCTTTGGCCAATGGATGGTTGGGAAAGAGGCGTGAAATTGTAATGAAATTAATTTATTTTTCGGTTTCAATCCCGCAGAATCGAAATTGCATCCCCTATCCTAAACAAGATGTCAAAAATGTAAAGTGTGGTAAAAAGGAGCAAGACTGTTCAGAATCACATAGATATGGGGGGGTCGGAACCCTAATAGCACGGAACGTCACAATGAGGTCGCCGTGACGTCCCTGTGAGTCACATTGGTCGCAGTCACACTGGTGACCATAAGTCACGTCAACTGGAAGTCACAGTGTGACTTGTCAGTGACAATAGCTTGTGACTTCTTTGTGACGTCAAAGTGACGGATCGTTTGTGAGGTCTTGCCAGATCTTGCGACTTTTCGCAATATTTGCTACTTTTGAAACCCCCATGCGACTCAATTTTATGACTTTGCGATATTGCTGCTTTTTTTGATTTTGTGAATTTTAAGTAATTTTGTGAATTTCTCAAAAAAAAAGTTTTTTTTTTTCAATTTTAAATTAGTGGAACGTTTAAATCACAGTGCTGTGAATGTGACGGCGCTGTAACGTCTCATTGACGTCACAATATCGTGCACAAGTCACAGTGTGACTTCATGGTGACGTCACGTTGTGACGGTGCCACAGAACGACATTAGACAGTCAATGTGACTTATTTACTACTTATATTATTATTACGTCAATGTGACTTATTGTGACAGTCAATGTGACTTATTGTGAGTCATTCGCGACACTCCGTGACGGTCTTGCATGTCGCATTTAGGTCATGGTGCTATTAGGGAATGACGTCTTCATGTGCCTGCTAATACACACTTTGGAAGAACTATTGGTCTAAATCAGCGTTTCTCAACCTGTGGGGCGTGACCCTCAAGGGGGGCGCAAAGCGTTTGAAGGGGGCGGGGGGCGCGAGAAAAACCAAAGCGCAAGTAGTGATGCATGCTTCAAAAAAAGAAAAAAAAATGACATTTATTCTCATTTTTACTCAAAAATCTATCCATTTTCGCTTAAAATCTCCATTCAAACTTTTACTGATAACATTATTTTGTAGAAAATTCGACTCAATGTTCATTGTTAAAAAAAAAAAAAAAAAAAAAAAAAAAACTGAATGTATGCTGAAAAATGCGAGGGAGGGAGGCGCCACCGTAAGTTATCCTCTGTTGGGGGGGCAACATTAAAAGGTTGAGAACCTCTGGTCTAAATTCTTAATCAAGTTTCATAAACAATAAACAGCACGCAGATGTGTAACCTAAGAGTATGCTTCGCAAAGTACAGGAAGAGTTTTCTACACGGGTGCATATCTGGATTAAAGTCGAAGTTATTTAAAGACAATTCATTTAAAAAACTGTTTAAAAAAAATTCTATTTTCAGTATAAGCTATAATTTTGTGTTAATTTATTGGATACACATAGTTAAAAGTTAATCTTCTTTATTGCAATCTACATTCATAAAATAGTTAATGAAACTGCTAATAAATATGACAAAAATCAAAACCATGTACATTCATTTTTCTCAAATTCGTTTTGTATACAACCCCTGTTTCGAAGCTCGAAAAGTGCTTTAACTTTAAACAGCTGCAACTCGGTGAATTTGGGTCGTAGAAGGACGATTGTTTATTTATTTATTTATTTTTTTTTTATTGTGCATGAAATTGTATGAAGAATTTTTTTTTAAATATAACTGGTAGGTCCCAGGGACCGTATAAAAATTTAAATTTCGTAATTTTTATAGGAACTGATTTATGGGCTTCGATTGTTTCTGATATAATAGATTATGCAATTGAAAGCATTTTTGCAATAGGAACTATGTGTCTATGACTAACGATTCAGGAAATAACCACTGGGCACCGTCAGCACTGGGCTAGTTATATACTTACTGGTATTAGTTATATACTTACACATAGTCTAAAGTACGAAACAATAAATTATTAAGCTCTACTCAAAGAGGCTTAAGCATGCTCTGGCAGAGATCCAAACATTAATTCTGACTTGAAAGTAGGGGTAAAAGTAGAAAGACATCAACGCAAAGTTGATTATTGAATTTGGAAACTACTGATCTGACGACAAACACGTTCATTCCTCTTTTTAAGGTATACTTTGTGACGTCTATTATAAGTCACTGGAGATAACGCTGCTAAGATTTATTGGAAAGGACAGCTTAGATCTAAGAGCTATTGGGAAGGACAACTTATTTATTTGAGTTGCTACAAATAATAACGTAAGATGAGGAAATATTTTTCAAAGCTGCGTGATCACATATTTTTAAAAACTGTAATCAGGTGGTATCATGAGATACAGCTTCTTTAATTTAGACTTCTAAATCCAGGAATTTCTGTAATCGGACGAAATGTTGCCATAAAATAATAATAACAAAATAATAATAATAATAATAAATCGGTATTCAACAGATTTTTTTTAAAATTATATCTACTATTTTTTTTTTTCATTCGCATTGCAAAAGACCTTCGACTTGCTAATTTCAAGTCCAAGGATTCTTCAAGAAATTGCGACAGTCGTCGCTGAACCGGTGGATATACACAACATACCTTGGCAAGTGGTCCAACCGCTACACCGCGTTTTTTGAGCGTAGACAACGCATCCGTTTTTTGGATGCACGTACCGCTCCAACGATTTTCAGGGTTTTAGCACGCGCTGATCATTTTGCGACGGAAAAGATTAGTGCTTGTCATTCGAAAACTTCGCGTTTATGTACCTGCAACCGTAACTCCGATCGCCCCTTTGTTGCCGTTCACATCAATCTCGAGCCCATACCACCGAATAACTATCTCTGAAATTTCATATCAATCGATTGAACATACTGGACCCTAGAAGCCGACATCTCGGCAAAGTTTTTTATGCGCACCCTGTATATTGAATGAAAGTTTACCCGATTACCTCTATTCAGAGACCACTTCCCTTAAAGACCGATTTCCTATGGTCCAGAGAGAGTCCTATAGAAAGGCTCCGCTCATTATACAATATTGAATGATGGATTGGTATGAATGTTGAATTGTTCATGGAAATTGCATAGAAAGTTGTGAATTAGGTTTGTGCTTAAAATTTCTGTTGAATTTCCGATCCACAACTTACAACTTGAATTAGACTTAAAATCTCTAAATAACTTTCCTCAGATTTCATCGTATAGTGGGATAAAATCGTTATCAAAGCACAAAAGAAGAAAAATTTCGCATATTGTATTTCATGTCGTTATACAAGGAAACTGCTTTTATCCGAAATCAAATTATTATACTCCAGCCATTGTTGTGTATCACTTGGAATTTCAGTCAAGATACTCGACAATTCCGGTGCACGTACATTAAAGGTAGGCGCAATTACCCCTCCTCAAACAAACGCTCTCTATACTTACTGTAATTATTAGATATTCGATATGGATACCATATAATGCGATGGGATAGTCATCATGTGTTATATGATTGTTAATATTATATTAGTATATAATTACACAATATGTAATTATATTAGCCCATTTAGATTATTATTAAGCAGCATACCCTTTTTGGATCTTGAGCCATTAAACACCAACCAACCTACATTATTATTAATCGTACTAATATATAAATATCATTCTTTGTATGTATATTTGTTACTTTTTCACGGTGAAACGGTTTGACGGATTTGAATGAAATTTGGAATAAAGGCAGTCCCTTTGGAATATTTACAAATAAACTACTTTTTATAACGCGAAAAAAACCACTCTTCCTATAACATACAAAAAAGAATATCCTTTATTAAAAAAAAGAATACAATTTAGTTTTTATTTTACAAAGCCGTCGACAGATGGCACAACCTTAGGAATACGCAGTTTTTAATAAATTAAACATTAGACTTCCTTTTCCGCAGGCAAATTTGAAATAATTCTTAGACAATTTCATTTTATGTTATGAAATCTTAATTGAATGAGTCACGTGACAAACCATCAGCTTTTTTTGCACGGCGTCCTAAAATACAACCCTTTTAAACAAGTAGATCCGCAGCATTTAATATACATTTGTGAGGAATCCACCGTATCACGTAACTGATTCTCTATCACCGTTAAATGATGCAAAAATAATATTTTATCGTCTGCTTGGATAAGGAATACACCTGAATAAGTTTTTGAAACTTTCATTCAGTTCGAATTGTGTATTTGTCTGCGCAGCTTTTTCCCATTCTATTTCTATTGTATTACACCCAGAAAAAAGGATGTTAGAAATATCCATTTTAATTTTGTTTAACCACACTCATGAATAATGATACACTTTCCAACTTAATGGAATAAGGAAAGAGAATAGGGAAGACGCATGGATTATGATACACTTTTAATATCTAGCACTTGAGAGCTATTTAAAATATGAAAGCGTATCAGATTTTCTTCCCTTTTTTTCCCGCTTTTTTTTTTATAACGGCCAATATATTCAGAAGCTCTGCAGAATTAATATAGGACGAAAATAATTTGTACCTTTTAGTAGGTTTTTATCACTAAACCATCTTTTTTTTTACCCAGTGGCGGCTCGACGGCTTCGAAAGGGCGTCCTGTGGAATTCAAAAATTAAGTAGAGCATAAAAGGGGGATTCTTTTTAGCGTTAGCAAGGGGCGCCAACAAACCATGGGCGCCCCCGTTTGTAACCATCTTAATTTTAAATTCCATTAAATTCCATTCCTTGGCGCTGAGAGATTTCAGTGCCAAGGAAGCCGGTGAGAAACAGGATTCTGTCCGAAAAAAGCTTTATTAAGATGGCGAACCAACTGGTAGCCGGAGGCGGCTAGTATGTAACATTAGTACATGATTATATCAATGTTAACAATATACAGAATGCTCCCTGAACACTGACATAGGTTTTTATTGCTTAAGTGTTGATCATAGATCTATACAATAAGTTACAAAGTTGCGTATAATAGGGTACAGGATTTTGTGGTATCAATTAAGTTTTCAGGAGATTAAATAAATGCAAAAATTTTAACTTTTATACGGCCGAAGCACAAAAAAACATTTCTAGTCAGTAATTCCCAGCGAGTAATACCCTATACATTAATTAACTGATGCACAGAATTTCAGCTTTTTTTTATCAGCGGCAAAACGTTAGACTACATATGGGGAAACCTCCGGCCCTCGGAACATATCATAACACTATATACACTATTCAGAATCCCATATAAATCCCAATTACACGGCCCGCGACTTCGCTAACATCCTAAAGTTTGTTCCGCAATTTATATAGAGACCCGATGCTTTAGAACTATTTACTGAAGATAAAGTTTAAAATGAACACTAGAATACCACGGTCTGGTAGTAGCCACCGAAGAAAGGAGAAAAAAAAAAAAAAAAAAGTTATCCTAACAGTCGAATAGAGGTGAAGTCACTGAAAAATAGTATGCCAACAGCGCTTCTCTTTGTCAAAACCTGAGGTAGGCGAATAAAATAGCCGCCAAATGAAAAACAGATATTTGAAATGGCACCTTTAGGCTGATATACATGAATTAATTCTAAAAATTATTCAACGCAGACTTGCCAATTGCAGATGGTTACGGAGATATGCTTATCCTAGCTATTTTACTGAAACCCGTGGGAAAACTTTGAGGAGATAACTACAACGAGGAACAGTAAAAGAAGGAAATTAAAAATGGCAAAATGTTTTAAATTGAGAAATAGGGATTAAAATTGGAATTAATTAAGAATAGGTGATGAATTATAGGGCCACATTCTCTATGCATTACGGAGATGGGCGAAATCGACCGGCTTTCATTTTATTGAGCCCTAGTAGGAGGAAGACCAAAATCAGAAGACCCAGAGCGAAGTCGAGCCCCTTTCGAGATGAGAGACCAGCACCTTGATTAGCACCCCCACGGTGGTACCGTTTCAACATGATAGTGTACTCAAGGCAGATTTTAGATGCAACAGGCCACTTAGCGTGCACGGTCCCACAGCAGTCCAATCGAGATAGGTTTGCCACCCTCTCAAGCACTGACCACAGTTGGCGCTGCTTCCCATTTGGTGTTCTTAGGGGGAACCGAGTTTCAACCAACTGAGTCACCGTGGGACACAGTATAGAAATAAAAAGCGCAACAGAAGAAGATATGAATGTACATCCAGTTAACAAATAAATAAATTTGTAGCTGAATCGAATTGTTTGTTTGTCTTGTGTTATGGAAAGCCTACACAAAGTGCATCTGTCTAAGCAGGGGTGGTAAAGCTTTAGTCGGATGACTTTTTAAGGAGTTAGAGCGCGTATTCACATTACATCTAGAAAAAACTGACGAAAACTTCAGACCATTTGATCGACATCTGCGGGGTAGGCCCAAACGCAAGACCTTCACATTTTAGCCGTCTAGCCTGACCAGTAGCGTAGCCAGAAAATTTTCACGACTACTGCAACTCACATATATATGTACATGTATGTGATAAGGGAGTGAAGAATTTACATTTTGTATGGCAAAAAAATCCTCATTCGAGGGTTGTGATCTCCCTATCCCCCCCTTGGCTACGCCCCTGCTGTTCAGTGACTTATCTATTGAGTCATGGTAAGGCACCTCAGTGGAATTGATTAATAAATTTTACATTTGAAATACATAGTAAATTTCAGACAATTTATTTTACGTTTAAATTCAATTAAATCGGCAAACAAATCCTCTCGAAGCTTCACTTTATGTGAACACGGAAATCTGCTGTCATGAACCGTAAAATAGCTGCGGCTTATCCATTCACAACTTATCTGTTCTATCAGGAAGCGGTCTTCATTCACGATAACGATACTGAACTATTCATATATTTGTCATCGATTCCTGCGTTATTTGGAGTTTCAATTACAGTATTAGTAATTGCGATACATGGATATCAAAGGAAGGTATACAATAAAGCGTAGGAAAGGTTCTATGCTTCCACTATACCTGTGATTATTTCATATTTGATATAGATGTTGGGCTTAGATATGGATATGTAAGAGTTAGTTTACAATTAATTTAGTCTGTAGATCATTGGGTATTTTGTGATAGATATTTAATTTCCGGTCAACTGGAAATTGCATAGATTGAACTCAGAGATGTTATATGACAGGTAACGTGCGATATTTAAATTGGCTACAGAATTCGATAGATTCGTTATACATTTGAAGAGGGCATTCTTAACTTGATTATAAAATAGACGGAAATATAATAAAATTCTTAAAAAAATCAATCAAAGACATAAAAATAAATACAGATAAGCACTGAGGTTTTAAAGAGAATAAAATCATTTTCCAGAAATTCCCGAATTTTGTGAAACTGAAATTAAGTGAAAAGGTTTTAACAACCTGGATGCTCTGTTTTAATGTATTTATATGATAAATAATGAATAAAGCATGTTTTTCGAACGTTAAAAACCAATGGAACGAAAACTGGAACTGAACCGATATATTTTCTTGCTGAGTTGAACAGGAACGAATAAAATTACTTTTCGAAACCCTGCTCGACACCCAAAACATAACATCCCTTAAAAAAAATAACATACAAACCTCTAAAAAACATCTGCCTACTCTCTGTTTTCACGAAAGTAGTAGGCGCGATGGGATTTTATTGTGTGCGTGTGTTTTCGGATTGTTATACACTTTAATAATTTGTATAATAATAGTACACTGTTCAAAATATATCTGTAAATTAACGGAAAAAGGACTGGCTGCAAAGTTGCCAGAAAATGTCCGTTCTGTTTATTATTTTTACGTTTTCTGGACTTGTAACCTGAAAATCGGGAAAGAAATACATTGGCTGCTAAAAATGTAAAAAGTACACCTTGATTTTTAGTTCTCAGTTTGAAGTAATATTAATAATAATCACTTAAATTATTTTCTAGCCAGTCCTGTACATTTATGAATGTGATTTGAAATACTTTTTTTTTATGAAAGGGAATTCTTCTTTTAAAAAGTAATTAATTATAGTTTAAGTTTTAATTACTCATAATAGTTTAATTTTTAATTACTCATGAGAATGCGTTTGGTGTCAATGTTTTTATCCATCTAAAATGTCCAACGAAAATCCATTTCTCAAAACTACTTGCAAAACTTACAAACTAAACCAAAAACGGAAATTGACCGTTTTCACAAGAAATTTCCGAAAAATTGCAATCATTTTTCTATACGTTTAACGGAAAATGACCAATTGTTGGGGAAAGCGGACATTTTCCTGCAAATGAAGGCTGGAATTATACTGAATTTTCAGATTATTTTTAACAGTGTAGTGTAAATGCAGCTGCTACATTCAGTGCGGACCTACTCATTAGAGGTGAAGCATTTTTGCAGCTGCATATGGGCCATGACCCCTGATTTGCCCTCCCTCGCACCAGTGGCGGCTCGTGGGTTATTTAAAAGGAGGTTCACAAAACAAATTTCGAAAAATAAATATGAAGATACGAAAAGCACCTTAGAAGTTAAAATAGATTTGCGTTTCCAGCAGTGAAAGGATAAGTTTTAGCAAAGGTGCTGTCTTGATTCATTTTATTTAATTTTTTTTCAAAGGATACTATTGAAAAATGTCATTGCTTTAGCTCCTAAACACGTCTTTTCATGGGCGTAGCCAGCGAGGGGCAGGGTAGGGCAGCTGCCCCCCCCCCTAAAATGAGCTAGTCATAGGGTCTGATTATGACAAACAGGGCGTTCTCCGGTTAGACTCCATGAAAATCCTGGCTACGCCCTTGCGTCTTTTACTCCCATCTTAATTAATTTACACTAGTTTGTAAAAAAATAATGTAGCGAAAAATGATAGAAATAAAGAAAATATTAAGAAAATGAAATAAAAATTAATTAACTAACCGAACTTAACAAACCAATTGAAAATCCGGACTTGTGTGCACAAAGTAAATGTGCGAACGGGATGATTTCATCAACGCCGTACTCCTGCCCAGCTGTCTCGGCTTCTGATCCTAGAGAGCATTTCAGGGGGGAAAGTTTTCCGTTCGCACGTGCGATTGATGAAAGACTGTGCCGCAGTAACCTACGCTACAGTGCGTAAGCTATAATAAGCCTATTTAATAATAGTAGTGGGAGGGTGGGAGAGAGAGTCAAACTCACGTTTTAAATTCACATAAATCTAGAAGTGCGCTTAATATTTGTTTTAAATTTAATTTGTTAATGTGTTTATTCTTTAGTTTTTCCTTTGGGAGTTCACGTGCTCAAATGGAGGAGCCGCCACCGCCCCACACACAAAGAATCATATTGGCGCCCATGAAAATATAACGAGGAAAACGGAAATGAAAGCGCTCTGGCCACATATGCTCCATAGAAAAAATAATAAGTCGAATTGCATGCGCAAGAACTATGCGCGTGAGATCTTGCCACAAGTCAACTGCTGGGACAAGTGCGTCAAGTAAGGGTTACCAAAGCGCTACCTATTCTTCATATCTGATGTATGGGTAAAATACAACAAATGTCTGAATATTCATTTCAGGTGCGAGTAAACTTGAAAATTACGAGAACAGACGCGGAGAAGTTTTGCATTAACAATGCAGTTTCTCTTGTTTAAATTCGATTAAATGCCGAGCAAAATCGGAATAGAAGTTTTGTAAATCATTAGTAGAAATCCATTTCATTACTAAATTCAGATATCTTCATCTCTAACCTATCTGCTGTTTGAGGAAACGGTCTTTGCATGCGATAAAGTCATTGGAGTTCCTATGTAGTAAGTAACATTCCTGCGTATGCATATAGCTAGGGAGATTAAATTAAATTATCTAGAAATTAAGATTCACGTAATGTTTGGAGGGAAACTACAATAACAGAAAGTCATTTCCACAGATATACGCCACCTACACATTTGATACAGATATTGGCTCTCTCATTCAGTATCCAGGGATATGATAGTTTAAATGGAATTAATACCTAAGGTTATTGCGATTTGGGTATACATTGTGAGCACCTTGAAAGTTATAGTGGGTTGCATTTTGATAGTTTTCAAAGTCGAATAAATGTTGAATAATCTAGGTTATTCAGAAACATTCCCTGTCGGATAATGACGTTAATATGCTCAAGCAGAACGAATCAGTATTATGTTCGGGGATAGCAAAGGATCCAAAAGATATGCATAGAATTCTAAGGGGAAAGTTCTAGTTTTATGAAGTAAAGTGATAATTTATTGAAATTCCGTTCAAAAGAAGTTTTGGCGTCTTGGCGCAGTTTCAAACAGCCGAGTTAAGGTAGAAAAATAACAGTTGCACCTTCAAAACGTGAAATTTATGATAGTTCTATGAAAGGAAGTTACCGCTTAGGAGTTCTGATTATTTTCTCAAGCAGATGTAAATATTTTACTTTTACTACTGTCAGGGTACGAACTGAACATTTTCTCCAGGGGGGGGACATTTGAAAGAAAACATTCTCCAGGGTTGGACACTTGAAAAGGAATAGGAGAGAAGGTGCAAATGCTTTACTCACATGATATTACTTGACAAATGCAGTCGCCGACACGTGTGGGAACTGACTTATATTCAAACTAAAGTCATAGATTGTTTGTTGTATGGAATCACAGATACACAAGCTACATACAATGTACCTGTATTGGAAGCCACCCTTGTGGGGTTTTAGCTTAGAAAAGAGACGAAATTTTAAGGCAGTCGCCTTAGAGTATAGTAAAAAAAGATAACATACAACCTTCATTTTGAGTTCTTAACTTCAATCCCAAATCTTCACTCACCAGTTTAACATTTCTTCAGCAGGGGATAAATAGTATCCCTGGCAGCGATCCATTAATTTTTCTCTAGCCAGGGATATTACATTCTTCAGCCGGGGACGATCCCCGGCATCTCCCCCGTCAATTCGCACCCTGACTACTATGAGTACACATACAGGGTGAATCTAAACTCTTGGGCAAAACTTTAAGGGGTGATCGGGGACACAATAATCGTAATCACATAGCAATCTGGGGTGAAAAACGCAGTTTTAACTGACCCGGTAATAATCACTTTTGGAAAAGCATTGAAGTGCCCGTCTAATTTCTTAACCAAGTTTCATAAACAATAGGCTCGTCTCCGAAAATTTCATCCGCGAAATAAAATAAACTTTTTTAAACTAGCCATTTTAGTCTTCTGTTTTCTGAGAAAAATACATTAGTTTCTGATGAACAAGGGTCGGAAAGTGCGCTGTTGTTCTGGGCACTTTTATCCAAAGTGATTATTAACAGCTACACGAAGACGACGTTGCCGACCCCACATTGCTGTACGATTCTGATTCTTTATGTGCCCTTTCACTAACGTGACTATTTATTTTTTCCTTCAGAACGGGACAATCTACTACTTTTTTCGCAATAGTGTATTTAATTTCTTCCTCAAAACGGGGCATCTACTGTTTTTAAGGTAATAGTATTGGGAGACTGAATTGACAGGTCTGGGTATCTTTTAGTTGTTAAGAAAATGCAAAAAAGCTTGTGTTAATGTTAATTTTAAAATAAAATGAAAAAAAAAACTTTTATGAAACACACATACGCTATAAAAATGAGTGCAAGACGTACGTTTCGGGTGGTTCAAGGGGTAGGTCCTTCTTCGACTTCAAAAACACCACCCGACACAAGGCAGGAAGGTAGGAAAGTGAGAAATGTAAACAAAAGGACACACAGAAAATGAAGTTGTCATTCGGAAGGAAAAAATTCTTAGAAAAGCATAGTGAAAAGGGAAAATAAAGTGGAGATCGGGGAAGAGAGAGAGGAATAAGCAAAAGAGGAACATGACTTTAGAAAAAGAAATAAAAATTAAATAAATTGTAGTAGTTGACAAAAAAACTGAGTTGACTTAAAAAAACAAACAAAAACAGTACATCCCCCCACTTCCCCCGGTGTTTTCTTCGCGTCTCGACAGGGGAGGGAGGTCATGTTTTCTTTTTACAGACACTGCCGTTGGATGATTTTAGATTTTAGCGGCCTTTATCGAAATCGTTACCGTGGGTTGCTCTCTTCCTAAAAACGGGACATTGCAGGGGACATTTTCTAAAAACGGGACATTACGGTGTCCCGAAGCTGTGCTTGGGGACAACGGGACAAGCCACCTAAAAACGGGACGTATGGTCACCTTACCTATCACCCCTTAAAGTTGTGCCCAAGAGTTTAGCTTCACCCTGTATATAAAAGATATTGCTCATTTTGCTTCAACAATGCCATAACTCAAAAGTCAAGGTTTCTGAGTTGATACCAGAGAGACAATTGCAATGATGAGAACTTCTTATAGACCGAGTATATTTTCTGATTTTTTAAAAACCGCGGAATGGCAGTAGTACATCGTTTTGGCAAATACACGTTTCTTCATTTAAACGGAACTTCAAACGTATTTCTTGAAAAATCATTTTTTCCCCCTTTCTAATGGTCAGGTCAGACGACTACTGGAGGCTTGACCGCGACGAGGGTGGTAGAGGCAGACCAACGTTGTCTCCTATGAGTGGTCTCCCGATTTCGAATTCATTTCAGATGAGAGCCCTAGCACCTGAAATCGGCACTCCCAGAGGCATCGTGCGAACAGGGAGGTCATTGAAGCCGCGAACAGATTTGACGCGCCCCCGCTCCCATTGGCCTACGCGGTCCCACAGCAGTCCAGGCGAGAGAGGAGTTCACCCTCCCAAGCAATGGCCAAGGCAGATGCTGCTTCATTTTTCGCGTGGAACGGAGCTCACCGACTAGGCCTCTTCGGCACTAACTGAAAAATCACAATTTTCGAGTTACGCCGCTGTTGCAGCAAACGAGTGATATGTTATTAAAAAGGATTCCGTATACATAGGGCGACTCAGCATCCAGTTTTCAAATGTTTAGATAAGGTAAGGGGGTAGGGATATGATGTTGTACTTAGTTGGGGCGATTTAAATTATCAGGTTGTAACGAAAGTTTTCCGCCAGATTTGCATGGGTCAGCTCATGAGGTACCGAGCGATTGACCTCATATATCAAGCATATGCGATGCTTAGCGCGACTCATGGACATGGCACTAAAGTCTAACTCTTTTAACTAGCTCTCGAGTGGATGAACATTTTATCTCCTTCCACAAATTCTCGTTGGCGGGCCTCATCAGCATCAGTAAGCTGGCCAGAGCGCCCTGCTTCTTAAATGTCCTAGTCCTCGTTTTTGAACTTTCGGTACCAAATCTTCACAGTGTCGTATGATACAACAGTTGTACCTTAAGCTGTACACATGATTCAGTGTCATTCTGTAGCTGACTTTTTGCGACAGAACTGATAGTAAACGATGGTTCAATCTGGTAGCGTGATAGTTCCATTTCAGACACCTTTTACTTAATCATAACGATATTGTTTTACAGATTTCACAACACAGTGCTCTAAAACAAGTCTTTTTTTTTCAAATGACAAAAATCGTTTAACAAAATATTGGCAAAGACACCAACGGGAACTGTTTGTGCAGACAATACTTGCAGTGGCGGAAAACTTTCGTTACAACCTAATACTATCGAAGATTTACTTTTAGGAGCGATAAAGTACATTGGGGGAGCGTTGTGAAGTCGTATAAATAATCCAGGTAAACGTCACTTTGCGAAGCAATTATAAGAAGAGACAATTGTACAAGAGCAAAACTTTTATTCAATGTCTTAGAAACGATTATACGATGGTGGTGGGTGGGAGACCGTTAGCTATGATGTCAATAAGGGTCTGATTAATCGTCAAGTCAAATTCAACCGAAGAATGGTCAGGAGGTTGATGAGAAAGCAGGGTTGCCAGATCAAAATTTATGAAAATAGCCAAATTTGCTTCTGAAAATTAGCCAAAAATAGCCAAACCAGCGATTGCAGTGCCATCTTTTGGATTTTAATAACGCTTTGTAGAATTTGAGGTTGGAATAGAGTATGAACAGGATTTTTAAATAAACGGGAGGGCGGAGGGAGCGAATTTCTCTCAAATTTTTTGATTTAAAACATTTGTTTAAAAATTTAAAGAGAAACTTCTCTTTCCTGCTCTTGAATTTCGTACATGCTCAACCTTCAAAGAAAAGTAAAATTGGTCCCAGAACCCCCTTCTGGATGTGCGCCTGGTCTATACAAACAAATTTTGAGTATAAAATAGAAAAGTATTTCTTTCAAAATGGTCTGACTCTTAACTTTAGAAATAAAATTTTATTCATTTACACAGCATGAAAAGTTATCCTTTGTCTTACAGTGCATTAACATTAGTTAAAAGCAACATAAATATATAAATAATTATTGTAACTGTTGCTATGTAAACATAAAATTTAATATAACAAAACTAAAATAAAAAAAAATTTGCGATATATATATATATATATCTACAATACACCGGTGTCAGTCCGCCACTGGCGACGAATTAAAAATAAAAATAGGCAAGCAATAAAATAAAATAATAAAGTGGGGGCAGCATCATTCCCTAACGCCAAAATTTGGAAAGAATATCCTCCCCATCAAGCTGCACCGCACAGGCCACCAACGCAACAACTCTCGGTCCGACGTCAAGGTTAATGAATCAGGTTGGCTATTTTCTTTACAAATTTTCTAGCCAATCGTGATCAAAAATAGCCAAATTGGCTAATATTAGCCAAATCTGGCAAGCCTGCGAGAAAGTTAAACTTGGCATATTAAAAGAACGCCCAAACGGGAGCCAAAAAATATATTCATTATTACAGACACCGAAAAACCGCAGAATATTCCTAGTCAACCGAAAAAATGGCAAGCCATAAAGCGCTGGGCACCAAATTATTGAAGATAAAAGCTTGCCAAACTACAGTAAACCCGTGTGAAAGAAAAATAGTTCAGCAGAATTTTAGCGGATGTGAGGTCATGCCATTGGTAATTAAAGAAATAAAGTATCTACAGGCGTTATAGAAAGGCGTTAAGCATAGATGCATATTAATAAAAAGTAAATGTTCTGCATGAGAAAAAGATGTTTCTTAACAGCTAGGAAAGCTAAAGAAATGTAACAGACTTATTATTGACACAGAGCAAAGGGCGACAGAATAATTTAAGCATGGAATCCGGATAAATAAGCAGTTAATTGAAATTCAACATGTAGGAAAATAAAGCGTAATACAAAATTCCGAAACCTGGTGTAGAAAAAAAAGGAGAAATTGAAGTTAATATGCTTGATTTAAAATATATTAAATTAAAAAAAAGTAAAAAAAAAAGGGATTTTAGACACAAATAGGACCCTTGCTATAGGGGGAAGGAGTCTTTTCCTCCAACACTCGCAAAATTCTGTTCAACTTGGCAAAATGAGATACCTAGTTGGCAAAATGGGTGAAAAAATTTTAATGAAAACAATAATTTACTTTCTGTGTCTGTTACACTTTGTCAACTGGATTTGCGTCAATTTTGCCGAAGTTAAAAGTTAGTAAGTAATATAGTTTATAAAAAGTAAGTAAATCAGTAAAAACCAATATTTGACTCGGCAGTTTATCGACATCTCTCCCCCCCCCACCCCTCTAAAAAATGTCTTAGCAATGGCTCTGGATACAGCGCATTCCCATATAAAGAATAGTCCCCCACCCCCCTGCAATAGATGCAACACCTACACTACTGGCAAAAAGTATTGCAAGTTTGAGAAATCTAACCATCGTTTCAAGAATAAACCCAGAAAAAAAATAGACAGGAAATTGGCCAGATTTAATATTTTTGAGAATTTATGTAGTATAATTGTAAAGAATACATCTGAAAATCACCCAAAAAACAAAATGAGAGCTTCAGGAACCCATCATTTAAATTGGCACCCTGAAACACCGTTGGAAGTGTTATAAAACATTGCGGATTCCATATGTCAAAGAGTGGCTATTGTGATCCAAGTCAAGGCTGCTCAGCAACATAATAAAGGATCTTGAGATCAATTGCATTTATTTAGTATCCTCTTTTTGCAGAATAACTTTAAATGAATTCTTTATTTAATTTTATTCCGGAGAGCCAAAATGGAGTATGATTTCTATAATAACCAATATATTTTTTATGCTTTTTTTTCAATAAATTAAATAAATATTTTTGTTCTTTAACTTAAATCTTGTCTTTGAAGTCATTCATTTAACATGTTGACATTAAAAAATATCAATTACATTGATTTTTCATTTTGACGGGGGAAAGGGGGCTTAATCTTTAAAAAGATTAGATTCCTGAAACTTGCAATACTTTTGGCCAGTAGCGTATACTTATATTAAAAATGTATGTCCGATTTCAGGTCATTTATTGGATACTTAAATTTTAACAATTACTTAAAAATATTTAAGTTAACGACTTCATTAACTGGAATCTCTTATTAGAATATACAAGTTCGCAACAATTAGAATATACAGTGTATCGATTCATATTAGCTACGCTATTTCAGTAAAATACCTATATTTATCTGCAGTAAAATTATTGCATTCTAATGTAGTACATTCCTACGTTACCATTAAGGTATTTACTAGTTACGGCTAATGAACGTAAAAGGAAGGTATAATAACTGGAAGCGCCGTCTCTCTCTATATCTACATCCATACACTCCCTGCAATTATATGTTCGATTTAGATACACACTTCCTAAACATTTCGTAATCCACAGGATCAGTGGCGGCGCGTGGGTTATTTAATTCGAGGTTCACAAAATTAATTTCGAAAATTAAATAGGCAGATGTTATTAATAGGCAGACACGTTTAAATATATCAGGTTGTAACGAAAGTTTTCCGCCATGTCTGCCTGAAATACTAACTTCTCACTCCTTAGATAACTGTTTTTGAACTTTCGGTACCAAACCTGCACCGTGTCACATGATACAATACTAGTACTTAAAGCTGTACTCATAATTCATTGATATTATGAAGCTGACTTTTTGCAACACAACTGGAAGTCAATGATGGTTCTAATCCTCTAGAGTGATAGTTCTATTTGAGACACCTTATACTTAATGATCACTATATTTATTACAGATTTCACATCACAGTGTTATAAAGTAAACCTCTTTCTTTCAAATGCCAAAAATCATTTGACAAAATATGAGCCAATACGCCAACGAGAACTGTGTGCTGACGAAGTTTGCGGTGGCGGGAAACTTTCGTTACAACCTAATATTTTCATTTCCAGCCGTTAACTCTTTGAGGCGCAACCCTTTCCCAACGCTGAAAAAAGGGCAGCCGTTGCCATCGCTCGACTTTACTAACAGCAAGATTTTGGACGATCGAAACGTTCATCGCGTGCCACAGATCTTGACCCCTTTTTGGACCTTTTGGATCTTGAGACCCTTTTTCAGACCAGCTAGCTGTGCCGGCAGAGCTAGCTGTCGTCGAAAAAGGGTCTCCAGATCTGTGGCACGTGATGAACGTTTCGATCGTCCAAAATCTTGCTGGTAGTAAAGCCGAGCGATGGCAATGGCTGCCCTTTTTTCAGCATTGGGCTATTTATCCGGCTGTTCTCGCATTCTTCCATTTTTCATCAGATGTCAGTGCTGTTCAAAAGAATCGTGACCCTTTTTTGACGGGAGAGGACGTGCTAGAAAGTAAAGGATTCTCGTGGAACTCTGTCACCCGCAACTATTGTTATAGGAATCAAATCAATTCTTCGTGACTGGCAACAGTCAAAACGTCAGAGTTTGGGGTTCCCACAGCGGGAACACTGCGCGTTAAAGGGTTAATTGGAGGTTTACAAAATTAATTTCGAAAATTAAATAGGCAGATACGGCGCACCTTACACTTTAAAATATATTTGCATTTCCAGCCGTTAAAGGAAAACAAGGCACGCAACTGAAAGAAAACAAGTCATCTTGGGACATTTAGTCACCAAGATAAGTTTTAGCAAAAGTGCTGTCTTGATTTTTTATTTCAATTTTTCTTTCAAAGGATAATATTGAAAAATGAAATTGCTTTAGCTCCGAAACACTTATTGGATTCCCATCTTAATTATTGATACTAGTTCGTAAAAAATACTGTAGTGAAAAATGATAATAAGAAAGAAAATAATAAGAAAATAAAAAAAAATGGATTCACTAACCGAACACGACAAACCAAAGGAGAATCCGGAAGAGATAACGGCAAAAAAGTCGTCCGTGAACACACTGAAAACGTGCGAACGGACTGATATCCGCAGCGCCTTACTTCTCCCGAAACTCTCTCCGCGTCTTTTGTCAGAGAGCGGTTCGGAAGGCCATTAGGCCGATCGCACGTGCGAGCGACGAAATACTATGCTGTAGTAAACTACGATACAGTGCGTTAGCTAACAATAAGCGTATCTAATAATAGTGGGGTGGTTGTGAGAGGGAGTAAAACCCCGGTTTTAAATTGACAAAAATCTAGAAGCGTACTTAATATTTAAAAAAAATAATTTGTTAATGTGTTTATATTTTAGTTTTTCCTCTGGGGGTTCACGCGCTCATGGGCTCAAAAGGAGAAACCGGCACTGCATAGGACACAATGGGGCCATTAAATCAATGCGCAGGCTGTTGCCGCATATCAGACATTTTAAAGTTAAACTATGATTATACATATTTTTTGGAACGGAAGTTCGTTAACCCTTTGAGGCGCAACCCTTTCCCAGTGCTGAAAAAAGAGCAGCCGTTGCCATCGCTCGACTGAACGACCAGCAAGATGGCGGACGATCGAAACGTTCATCGCGTGCCCACAGTTCTAGAGACCCTTTTTTTGTCGGCAGCTGGCTGTGCCGCACAGCCAGCTGCGTCAAAAAAAAGGGTCTCTAGATCTGTGTCACGCGATGCACGTTTCGATCGTCCGCCCTCTTGCCCTTTCTTCAGCATCGGGCAAACTATCCAGCCGTTCTCGCATTCTTCCGTTTTTCAGCAGATGTCAGTGCTGTTAAAAAGAATCGTGACCCTTTTTTGACGGGAAAGGACGCGCTCAAAAGTAAAGGATTCTCGTGGAGCTAGGCCACCCGAAACTATTTTTTATAGAAATCCAATCTATTCTTCGTGACTGGCAACAGTCAAAGCGCCAGAGGTGGATGTTCCCAGAGCGGGAAGACTGAGCGTTAAAGGGTTAACGCGGCTTGGCAGAAATCGTTACGTAACAAAAGCTGTCGAGACTCCCGAGATATTTCCGTCGATGTTTGCGATCTTTCCAAGTTTATTTTTGGCATTGGCAGTACAAAACAAAGTTCATATTTATTATTGAAGTGTATAGCAGCACTACTGCTCATTGAAAATGGTAAGCATAGCATTAACATACACAGGGACACACAAAATGTTTGCGATCTTTTAGGGTCTGCTTTCGATTGTAGCAGGACAAAACAAAATTAACATTTATTATTGAAGTTTATAACTACATACATTCCACTGAAAGTGACAACATAGTATAAACATACAGGGACGCATAAAATATTTTCTTTTTATTTTCTGCTGTGTTTAGTAGTAGTACTTTAGAAAAAAAGTTAATGTTAAGCTTACAACTACATACTCCCCATTGGAAATGGTAAGCTTAGCATAAATATACAGAGACTACAAGAGATTTCCGATCTCTAATGTTCTGTTGACGATAGTGGCAAGACGAAACAAAATTAATATTTATTGAGAACCTTCGTTCCTGGCGGGGGTCCCCGACTGCAGAGACTTTAATTTTTTTTTAAAAATTCCGGGATAAATATTGCACATGAATTTTAAATTCATAGATAGTTAAACATGATGGTTGGGTAAAAGAAACAGTTTGGGGCAAATAAAATTCGGAAGACGCATATTGGCAAATTTAACGGCGAATCTTACAAAATAATGTTCATTTACAAATAAAACCTATTTTTACTTTCCGAACATGTACCATGTAAGGAAAGTATTGTAATCATGAAAAAATTCGACTTCGAAATTTTGGCGTATTTACACGTTTAGAGGGCTTCTGAATTCATTTATGCTATTTTTACGAGATGTATGTATGTATGTGTGTATGTGTGTGTGTGTGTGTATGTGTGTTTGTGTGTATGTGAGTGAACACGATAGCTCCTGAACGGGGCATGCGATTGAGCTCAAATTGGGTATATAGGTTATAAACCACCGTCGCAAGACCGGTATTGATTTGGGTGTGTATAGGACTTATAGTTTTTCTACAGGGCTACGACCAAGATTTCTTTTACATTATGGCCTATGGGGGAAAATTCTGGAAAGTGCGCTAGCGTTTAAACGGTACATTCGATTGAGCTCAAATTAGGTATATATGTTATAAACCACCGTCGCAAGACCTGTATTGATTTCGGTGTGTATAAGACTTACAGTTTTTCTACAGGGCTACGACAAAGATTTCTTTTCCATTATGGTCTATGGGGGAAAATTCTGGAAAGTGCGCTAGCGTTTAAACGGTACATTCGATGGAGCTCAAATTGGGTGTACATGTTATAAACAACCATCGTAAGACCGGTATGGATTTTGATGTGTATAGGACTTATAGTTTTTCTACAGGGCTACGCCAAAAATTCCTTTTACATTATAGCCTATGGGGAGACATTCTTGAAAGTGCGCTAGCGTTTAAACGATACATTCGATTGAGCTTCATTTTGGTATATATATTTGAATGATTCATCGATTAAAATTTATTTAAATGCTTGGTAATGATCTTAATCGTAAGTGTTCGGAAAGTTGAGTGGAGTCACTCCAGATTTTTAGGTATTTGTACAACATTAGGGTAAGTTTTTACAGTGTAAGTCTGTAAGATATTTTGTCCTTAATGTTTTTTTTTTCATGTGGCACTTTTTTTTTAAACTTTAAAATGTGCCTTTTTCAATAATTTCTCATTAAATATTAACTCATAGTACATTTAAATAGTTCCTTCCTTACGGATAGCATAATGAAATTTAATTTATGTATTTGAAACTAAAAATTCATAAAACCATGCTTACCAAACCGGGCAACGTCATGCTCGGCAAGCTATACCCGGGGCCTTCACAATTAGTAACGGGCCTGTGCGTGTATTTTGATGAGCCATCTAAAGAGGCCTACGGATGCTCGAGTCTTCACGTATACATCAGGCATTTTTTAAGCTTCCCAGTGCTTTCAAACGTTATTGAATGTAGTTTTAAGTAGTCATTGTGTTACTAATTCAAGTACGAACTCATGATTAATTTGTTTGCTAGGATACATATTGACATAAAGAAAGTAGATGCACATAATTTGAAGGAAAAACAAAGTAGCGCTTACTCTCATGATTCACGATTGCTTATTTTAGTTTCACAAGTGGATATTTAATATACTTTAAAATAACTAAATACACAAATGAGAAAGACATTTTTATAATGAATATTTCATGAACGTAGTCGTATTTCCTACGTTATTTTAAACAATTCAACATTAATCTTTAACAAATGATATATTAAAGCGCATTTCAGTATTTTCGGGATATCCTGTATATTGGAGAAAATTGATAAAATACGCTCTATAGCGTGATCCCTGAATTAATTATTCTTTAATAAAGACATTTCATGTAGTATATATTATTCTTTTGTCGCTTTCTCAATCGAACTTAGGAATTGAGCAAGCATAATGAACGCTTGTACAAAATATTAACTACATTTGAAGTTTCTGTATAAACGGGCAAAAATCAATAATTTATAATTTACTGTATTTCTGCACTGTACCAGATGTAAGTCTTAATCACATAATCAAGGCATATAACTGATAAATAACATTTTCAACTGGCAAAATTAAATTGTCTAAATAGTATCACAACGTCATGCTTATTTACAAGAATAAAAACTACTCAAGTAATACGATTTCTGATTAAAATAATTTATTTATAAATAACACATGAGTAATTATTCACTAAACATGATTTACATACATATTTTTAGAATTTCTAAATACATTATAAGCGTTCACTTACCTTTACATTCAGAGCAAAATGTTCGAATTTTAGGATAAATTTTCATGAAAGAAAATGGCGCAAGATTCAGAAAACGATTACCTACATCTAAAGTTCTTTAGTACGATAAAAGTATAAAAAAATTGTTTTAAAATAATAAAATAATATAACATTTATAATACTTAGAATAATAAAATAGAATACTGTGACTGGGGAAAACAGGCCTCAATGATAAACTCATTTTTAGGGATGGCAACTCATAAGCAGGCCCGTTACTAATTGCGAAGGCCCCGCTATACCTCGGCAAGCCTTACCATGAAGGCAGATAGGGTTGTTTAGACCACCATAGAGTATTTTCACCTTAAGTCACTGAAAATTTTTTTTTTCGGTCAACTCGGATATTTAAGGATACAAGATCACGTTTTCGGCCAAGGACCATTCTCAAAAAATGAACGATTGTTTGACCAAAAAATATTGGTTGCAAAGGTGTGACGAAGTGATAAAGACGTAGGTGAAACAGCTCTATTAGTAGGCTTGCAAGTGGGCATATTAAGGCCGCATTTAAGAACGACAAATCGCTAACACTCGTGCAACGAGTTTCAATCTAATTCGTAGACGAAACTGAGTGCATTCAGTTTATAAACTAGAGCGTTCGTGTACAAAATTGAGTGCGGCTAGTTTCAAATTAAGTAAACTGAGCACGGAGCAGGTTCATCCAGTTGTTGGGAGGACACACTTGTTGTTGTTGTTACGAAATGACCTCCGTTGTTATCTAAAGTATGTTGCTATGAAAAGTATTTTACGTCTGCTGAAGCTGCAAATGTTATTGTATCGAGGAGGAAATTCATGCACACGCTATAAACTACAACAGAGGTGCATAATTTTTCAAAGGTAATTATTTCTTGTATTTTTCATTTTAACCCATTTGTGTCTGGATATTTTTGCGACTTTCTTCGATTTTTACTGATAACAGAAATAATAGATAAATTTCTGATGTCAAATTCTTGAACAAGGGATGATTTCTTTTAAAATCATTATGCATAAAAATCAAAATATCAACATCCTACTGGGTCATGTTAAAATATTTTGTAGAGTTGAGGCTCAATACTCGTGAATAAAGGCTAGGAAAAATAAATAACGTTTTCTACTAATAGCGAAAATGCCGTCCCAAAAAAGGGACACTAGGCATAAATGGGTTAATCAATTCAAAAATGCATATGATAGTGTTGAGATTGAAATTGATTTAAACCGTTATGAGCGAAATTTGAAATCCTCTTGCTTAGTACTTTTGAAAGTATGCAAATGTAAGTGGAAATTTCTAAATTTGGATCAGTGGACTTCAATGATGGCCACTCTTTCTTTTAAAAATCCTGTTGATTTTGTATTGAGTATGCACTAAAAACTCTCCTCAGTAAAAATGACGCATTCGCAAATTGTAAACAAACACGTCTCCTAGGCGACGAAACTCAATAAACTGAAGTTATTCGTAAAGTCAAAAGGAACTGATAACCACTGACAGCACTAAACACACGCATTCCAGTTTTCTTACGAAAACTCGTGCAACGAGTTTGTCGTTTACGAATGCAGCCCTTATGTTATTCTGTAATTGTTAATCACTAGAATTAAAATGTACTGTTGCAAGAGGAACAACGGAGATGAAGCCCTATCCTATAGCAGCCATATATCTTCATGAATTCAAACAAACAATGGGAGACCGGCAACTTGGAGGTTAAAGGGCCTGACCATCTCCACACTAAGCATAGGGTCGTGGGTTCGATTTCATTCAGTCCCCTGGCTCTTTAAACTTCTTTATTTCTTTTCTTTGTGATAGTAAAACCTGTCTCTGTGTTATCCACTTTATTCGACGAGGATTTATCAGCGGGATTCGAAAACAAACTATACAAATCCGAAAATAAACGTTCCAAATACAATAAAAACAACAAACAAGCCAAGTGTTAACATAGATACATATGCATATGCGAGTAGCGTGAAACAAAAATGCCTGTATAATCATACATTCATATAAGAGATGGTCGAATCATATTCGCGTTTGAAAATTTATGTCTAGTTTCAGATAGTTTTGCATCCTATTAAAATTCGTGCAAAATGTTTCGATTTTTCACTCTTGCACAGGCATAAAATCCCTAGCTTTAAATTAGCAACTGAAAAGTCACTGGAGCATATCAATTCATAATGCATTTATTATTTCAGTCTATAGTCTTTATTTATTTTACGATAAAATGTGTGCATTCAGATATAAAGCATCTCTATACATAACTTTGAAGTTCCAATTTTGCTAACTGGTATTTACGACAAATAAACGTGAAGGGAAGATACAATGTTATGCACTGCAGACTACCTGTAATGACTGCACATTTGCCATAGCTATTGACGGTTCCCAGCATGCAGCTAGGCATTATTATAGTCATTTTAAATTAAATTTATAAGCAGATTATTGCGACGGGGGCATAAACCAAGCATTCCGGAATTATAATGTTTATCTTTATGCGGCAGAGTTTCGAGACTTTGAAATCCGATAAATATTGTGTTACTGTTCGGAACGTTCCATGGCAGATATTAATGTTTAAGATAGACTAAAGCAAATTGCGTTTTGTTGAACCGACAATAGAATTCGAAAGATTTATACGGAAGATTCTGAATAGAAAATGCGTAAAGTTTTGGTTTCTGAAGTTTAAGACGATAAATTATTAAAATTCTATTCAAACAAGTTTGGTCGCTTCTGGAAGTGATCCAAGTAAAAATAGAATTTTTACATAAAGGGAAAATATAAGAATTGTCTCAAAATTATTTTGAAATTAATGTTTTGAGAAAATCTAAGAACTGCCCCAAAATTATTTTGAAGTTAGTGTTTTTTTAAAAATATATATTTCACAAACAAATTATTATTTGTATGAATTCATACGAGTTAAAAAATATAAGAAGACTGCATTGCTATATAAGGTGTCCCAAAAAACTGGTAACAGCTTTTAATTCTTTATATATTAAAGATGAGTTGGTGATGTAAATTGAGAAAAATATTCAAAATAAAGTAGGAAATTTGCGTTCATAACTAAATTTTCTCCTACGTCATTACAAACAAAACGGTTCTTAGTTAAAAAATGACCAACGTATATATATAAAAAAAAAATGCAATAGAAAAACGATGTTCACCAGACAATGGAACAGATTTTGTACCTACCTCCGGGATCATTTCTTCCAATATAGAAACGTTGATTTTGTTGAAAACAAAATCGTCGTCAATGGAGCTTGTCTCGTTCATGGAGTCGAAGGGATCTTCCTGGGATATCTAGGTAAGAAAAAAGAAATATCAGATGGTATTTTCATAACGTGTATAAGAACTAGGTTCGCATGGCATATCGCGCATGAGCTGAGCGAATTTCGTGCAGTTATCTCTACCTCAAAGCTGAATTAACTCTAAGGGTCGCTCGCTTAGCCTAATCCTGTAGCGCGCAGTGTTCCCGCTCTGGGATCATCCAACTCTGACGTTCTGACTGTTGCCAGTCATGAAGAGTAGATTGGATTTCTATAAAAATAGTGGCGAGTGACATAGCTTCACCAGAATCCTTTATTTTTTAGCACGTCATTTCCCGTATAAAGATTATTTTTAACAGTACTGACATCTGCTGAAAAATGCGAGAACAGCTGGACAGATGGCCCCATGCTGAAAAAAGGGCCGCCGTTGCCATCGCTCGACTTAACGACCAGCAAGAGGGCGGACAATCGAAGCGTTCATCGCGTGCCACAGATCTAGAGACCCTTTTTTTGTCGGCAGCTGGCTGTGCCGCACAGCCAGCTGCGTCAAAAAAGAGGGTGCCATTCACTTTCGGTGGTTCAGGTTTTTCGGTGATGATTCCTCCGTTGTCAACCCGAATGAATTGATTTCAGATGGATACCTTGCCACCATGGGTACCTATAACCATGCCGAATTTGAACTCAATCGGTCAAGTGGTTTAGGAGGAAAAGCGTTACATTGAAATGCCTGAGTGTAGTGTAAGAGCTTCGCTCACTTCGCTCAGCCCAATAAAGAAACAATAAATATTTAGAAAATGGATTGACAGAGCTCGCATGTAAATGTGCTATGCTAAAAGAACTTCCCCCCCCAAAAAAAATACGAAGGACATTTTCATGGGTGCCTATATGATGCAGTATGTGAGTATTGTTTATAGGGGTAAGTCAAGTCAAAGGTCTTGCCCCAGAAAGATAGTAGAGGAGAGGAGGTGATTATGGAATACCATTTACATTTCTAACTGTAACTTCATAGATTTTTAAATAAAATCCCCCAAAACAGCATGAGTACATGCTATAATGAATCGTAATGAAATGTCAAATGCAAAGAAATACACAATTTATTTTGTTGTTATAGAAAAAAATATTTTTAAAAAAAGTTACGAATGGAGTATAATATGGAATAGTCGGGTGATATGGAATAGATGGTTTAAACCGATGAAAAGCAATTTATATTGCTTCCTATATAGTTATTTGTTATTATAAAACAAATTTTTATGTTTTGTAGTTTAAATCATTATACTGGAGTCATTTCTGCTTCGAGTCGATTTAGAAAAGTTGTAGATATAATTTTCTTTCTTTGCTCCGATACAGTCATGGTGAGCCCACAGAGAACAGCTGGATCTTTGAATCCAAACTTATCGTCGTTGATCATTAGAGAATTTTTCGTGACAAAAGATGCATTCAGCGTCTTTGTTTTCCGGGTCTTGAGTGGATGACATGAAACCCATTACAATATTACCCAGTATTCCATAATACCCGACACGCCATCTCGGAAAACGAACCTTTAAAACTAATTGGCAAAACACTGTCATCTAAAAAATAACCACAGTTCAACAAACTACCATTCTCTTAGTGTACATTATGCGTAACATCCATGTTCATGTCACGTGTTTACTAGTAAGTTAAAATGTTTGAAAACTTATCTACAAAAACTCTTGAAAATCACAAAACATACTTTGTTCTGTAGCGAGTGGTACGGCAACAGAGAGCGGTCAACTCTTACTGCATTGTAAGAAGGGAATCTTTCTCGAGTTGTTCATGGTATTCCCTTGTGGCAATAGCAACTAACAGAGCCAAAAACTCGGTATTCCATATTTCCCGACTATTCCATAATCACCTCCTCTCCTCTATATTGTAATGTTGAATCACTTCTATGTTATACCAGTACGTAAATCATTACTGCTATTTACGAGGGCCTATCAGAAAGTAAGTTGCACTTCCAAGTTATGTTCATTTATTAAATAACCTGTACAAAAGCATCACAGCTATGACAACATGCAATGTAAGTTCGCTTTTCCACATAGTTCCCAAGAGACTCTGAACATTTCTCCGAACAGACAACTCAGTTTTCGATTCCGGCTGCATAGAAATCTCCTCCAGCGCTATGTAACCACACGGAGACAGCTGCTTTCACCTACTCATCATTTTGGAATCGTTGTGCACCGAGATCCTTCTTGAGCTTGCCGAAAACATGAAAATCACACGCGCTCAATCGGAACTGTATGCAGCATAGTTCCCATAGACCTCCTTTTGAATCGCTGCCGCAGTTCGCACGCATCATCCACTCAGTTTCCGATTCCGAGCTCCATAGGATTTCAATGTCTTCGCTCCAGCGCTATGTAACCACACGGAGACAGCTGCTTTCACCTACTCATCATTTTGGAATCGTTGTGCACCGAGATCCTTCTTGAGCTTGCCGAAAACATGAAAATCGCAGGCGCTCATCGAACTGTATGCACGATGTTGCCATGAGACTCCTTCGAACATTTCTGCCGCATTCGCACGACAACTCAGTTCTCGATTCGGCTCCATAGGAATTCCTCCTCCTAGCGCTATGTAACCACACGGAGACAGCTGCTTTCATCTACTCATCATTTTGGAATCGTTGTGCACCGAGATCCTTCTTGAGCTTGCCGAAAACATGAAAATCACACGGCGCTCAATCGGAACTGTATGCAGGATGTTGCCATATACCTCCTTTTTCAATCGCTGCCGCAGTTCGCACGCATCCTCCATACAGTCCCGATTGAGGGCCATGGGATTTCCATGTTTTCGGCAAGCTCAAGAAGGATCTCGGTGGACAATAATGACGAAATGATGATGAGGTAAAAACAGCTGTGTCCGTACGGTTTCATAGCGCTGGAGGAGATTTCTGTGCAGCCGGAATCGAAAAGTGGGCTTGTCGGTCCGGAGAAATGTTTAGAGTCTCTTGGGAACTATGTGGAAAAGTGAACTTTCATTGTATGCTGTCATAGCCGTGCTGCTTTTGTAAAGTACGGTAATAAATTGCCGTAACTAGGACGTGTAGCTAACTTTTCGATCTACCCTCGTATATTTTTCTTGGGAGCTAAGGGGTGCAATAGCTCCACCCTGCCCATAAGCATGGGAGTCCATGTATATATTGATAACTTCGGAAGATTTTGTTAATGCAGAAACAGTTGTTAGGATTCCTTATTTAGTAGTCATTTGAATATTGCTTTATTGTCTACAGTAAGTATTTTTGAGGTATAACTTATGAGATATAACGACGAGTACTGCTTACACTAAAGTTCAACATGCTCCACACAGAACACCTTTAAGTCACATAAAAGTTTTACGGACGAGAAATTCCAAGCGACTATTTTGGTCGTTTGATTAGCAACTTCATTACTTGGCGATTTTTCGTCAACAAGATTATCTTTATTTCTTTCCAAGCGATTCATTCGTGCAATGAGTATGCAATTTGAACGTGCAATTTGAGTCGTGCAATTTGAGATTTAGAAATGTACAATGCTTTGCACAGATTGAATACATTCAATGTTTTTTTCCCTGCCGCACAAGTTCGATAGCGTTGAAAGAGGCTACAAAATTTTGATGTCAGAAAAGTATTATGAACATGGGCACCCATGATCGTATGTAGGGGAAGGGGGCAAAGTCAAGGGTCCTGCCTTAGAAAGATGTTCAGTGTTGAACCACTTCTACATTATTTATCAGTCCGTAAGTCATACCGGTAATATGGAAGTTAGGGGGGGGGGCATGGCCTCCCCAACTTGTTCATAGGTATGAGAGCCCATGATCATGAGTAAGATTTTATTGCCTTATGCAAAGAAAAGGAAGTTTTGTAATCACGGAAAAATTCGATTTTCAACCAATCAGAAATTTACTTTGAGAAGTTTGATTTTATGGTTAAGGAAAAGCTATTCGAGGATTATCTGCCTAATGAGGGAATGCCTCAGGCGGAGAAAATTTTAAAGGGGTTTTAATGCGTCTTCACGTTACGTTCATGGGCGCCAATATGACTGTATGTAGGGAGAGGCGGGGATCAGAAATCCTACCCCCAAAAAAATTATATTTTAGTGTGAAACCTCTTACGAATTGCTCCACTACGTAAATCGTCACAATAATATACGTTTTTCCTAAGAGCTGGGGTGCGGCATGTCCCTCCCTGCCCATAGCTATGGGCGTCCATGGTTACATCTGGAGGTGTTCAATGGCTTATCCAATCGGCATGGAGGGCCGCATAATTTAATAGAGGAACAAAAAAAATATGTTGTGTAGTATTCACATAAGCGATCTCTGAAAACTTAGTTAAATGAAAATATGTGCATATCATACGCCATAAAGATTTTCAGGAGATCAAATTTAGGAAACATACAAAGTATTATCCCGTTCATGCAGGATAAGTTTTACCAGTACATTGCAAAAAAATATTTATCTAGATTATAGCACAACGTGTGGATAAACATAACGCCAACACGTTGTGATGTAAACACTGTGTCAATTTGTTGTACAAGTTTCTTCGTGATTGGTTTATCAACATCATTACGTCATTTCGTGAGTGGATTTACAACACACAGTGCTGTATTCCAAAGCTTCAGCACTTGTGCTGTATTATTTCACAGCAATACGCCATGGTGTGTGGTAAAATTACAGGTGTTTCTTACATCGTACTTAGGAGGTATTATATCGTCAACCATTTTCGACAATATTCTTTACAGAACGTGTGCAGTTTAGGATCAACAACGCAAAATTATGACGCATTCTGTGGTTCCTAGTTTTGCTACCCTTTTTATATTTACACTAGGTGTAGGGAGAAAAGTGTTAATGAGTATGAAAATGTATGATGCATGGATGTCGAACAAGTGTTGCTATATTGACCAAAGTGAAGCGTTTAGAGGCGGAAAATGAAATCTCCTTCCCTGATTTTGATTGAATTGAAAAAAAAAAAGAATAATAAAATCTCTTCTCTTGTTTTAAAGTGTTATAGCGTTGTCCTTGCTCAATTTGGTTTTACAGATTTGTCGTTGTTTTACACTGGAAAGAAGGAGGGATTTAGATTATCTTCGTGGAATGCTTTTATTTAAAAATGTCCCCCAAATTCGAACAGCATGTAGAATAATACTGGAAGGTTTTGTTTTATAGCATAAACACGACTTAATTTACTTTCTTTGTAGAGTCATTTTTTTTTACATCAGATACATATTCACTGCGATTTCTTTTTACATGTTCATGGATTTAAAAATGTTTTCATTAATTTTGAAATACCAAATAAATTAAAGAAATGTTTACTCGTATTTCAATCTCAAATGTGTTTTACCGAGAGGAAAACGCAAGGAAGTTTAAACACTTGTAAGAAAAACACAAATGCAACTGTGAATGCAAATATAAAAATATTTATTAATTTACGTTTCTCTGTCTATAATGATAAATACAACTTTGGCAGTGTTAGGCATCTACATCTGACTCTGAGGTACTATCATAGGAAGGTTCGAAATGGCATGAACTGGTGAATTTGAAACAGCTTATGGTATGATCAACTGTTCAAGAGAATAAAATTGTTCATAGGTTTCCTCACTCCAGGATTGATGGCAAAGAGACTTGATGCTGGTTGATAAAGTTCTTTTTCAAAGTCAGTATGCAGATGAGTCCACTGATTTATGAAAATTCGACATCATCACAGATGAAGGTGCTCGTAAAAATACTTGACCCAAAATCTGTGAAGATAAGCTTGGAAGAGAAACGGTAAAGCTGTATTCCTGGTGCATTGTATGATTCAAAAATGGAAGGTGATTAAATCGGGACGCCGAGATTGAGATGGTGCAGTCTTTGACTATTGGTAACGTTGCCAATTTGATGTACATATTGGTTATTTGCGATGAAACTTGGCGGAAATGCTCGGCGTGTAAGAAGTAGAAGAAACTGTTTATCAATAATGTGTTCTAATAGTAGAAGATGGGCGAAAATGTTGAAATTGAGATTTGTAGATCTAGTCCCTTCTTGGTTGAAGAAATATGTTTTGTTCATGCTATCACACCTGTTGTTGCTGCTTTATAAGCTATTGCAGTTGAGTAGTGAAAAGGCCACGGCACTATTGAAGTCTTATTGCTTTTGTCGCTAGCAGTCTGTTCTTGCTTGAAGAAATATGCTGTTCATAATATTGCAGCTGTCGTTGTTGTTTTATCAGCTATTGCAATTAGGTGGTGAAGAAGCTGTGGCAACTATTGAAGAAGTCTATTGCTTTTATCGGCAGCAATCCATTCTTGGTTGAAGAAATAGGCTGTATCCATGATATTGTAGATGTTGTTGTTTTATCAGCTATTGTAATTAGGTGGTGAAGAAGCTATGGCGACGATTGAATAAGAAGTCTATTGCTTTTGTCGGTAGCAGTCCGTTCTTGGTTGAAGAAATAGGCTGTGTTCATGATATTGTAGCTGTCGTTATTGTTTTATCAGCTATTGTAATTAGGTGATGAAGAGGCTATGTCGACTATTGAAGAAGAAGGCTATTGTTTTAATTTCGAACTGGTCTGATACAGGAAAGTCTGGAGAAAAATTTGCGGATTCGTCTGAATTTCTTTTTCTTTGGAATAATCATGACTATTGCATTTGGAAAGACTTGTGTAGCTGGAAGAGATTCTGTGATTGGAGGTTGGGCTGGATCTGTTATTTGTGGTTCAATTTCGTATTGCTCATCTATTATTTCGTCTGTAACTGTGAATTGAGTGTTTGTGGATTCGTCTATTGTTTGGAAATGTTCGAAGACTAGTGGAGGTTCTTCTTCTTCTTCTATTAATGGCTGGTTCTGTGGCTGAGTTTCTGTTTCTTCTGTGATTTCTGGTGGTAATTCTTCAAGTCCAAAATGGTTTAGTAAATATCTATTTATTTCAAAGATGATCAAGTGACTATTTATATCTATTGAATCGTCAAGGGTTGAGAAGAGTCGCCAGGTTATTGCATCAATGTGTTGCTGGTAGTAGCTTGGCCCAGGGTTGATTGAAAAATAGTTATTGAACTGTTGAACGGTGATTTCTTCCAGCTGAAAATATCTATTGTCTATTGAATGGTATGAACTTACAGAACTTGAAGCTGATGAGAGGGATGCAGAGTCACTATTGTCTTGTGAGGATTCTTGCATGGAGTTTGGAACTATGGAACTGACTGTCTCCTTCTTCACCACCGAAGATCCCCCCGAGATGTCAGCAGGAGGATCAAAAGCATCAAAATATTCCAATAACTTTACTATAAAGTAAACGAAAATAGTAATAGCAACACCAAAGAGTAGCACCGCCATTCTTTGATAACGGTCTTTTATAGACTGACGTTGATTGTTAAAATTCAATAGTTTTATTTTTACTTTTTTAACAATGAAAAATACCTTAATTAATTGTAGCATTTCCTCATATTTCTTGTCCTAACAATTAAAACATAAAATAACGGGTTTGTATAAATATTACATTTAAACAATGTAAGAACTAAATTTAAAAATATGTTAAAATGTACTAATTTTAATAGATATTTTATGCTACAGCTTGGATATTTGGCACCCACGGAGAGATGAAATATTTCACTTTGCTAATTATGCCTAACTGCCAAGCATTATGTATATACTAGTTATTCGTAAAGTTAGCGTAAGTACTGACCTGTGACCATCGTGATATTATGGCACAAAAAACTATGTCCCCTGTCATTCGTGATCAGAAAAAGAAAAGCTTGACGGTTCCTAAAAATTTCTAACTTTCAAAATATCTCATTTCTACATCATACTCTTTTTTAAGTTATACCTTTAATACCTTAGATACTACATGATGTGAAGAGCAGTTTTATTTTATAATTAATAGTTGTGTACCCGCTCTTCGCAAGGCAAGAAGAGAACATTTTCCTAAAATGTCACCATAACTACTTGTGAAAACCGAATCTCCAAGAAAAAAAAAGTTCAGGTACAGTCTTTTCTGTTGAAACCACCGCGGGATAATTTAACGCTACTTAAAATTATTTAATGTTTAGTTAGCTGTGATGTAAGACGGCTGTTGAAAATCGAATAGAAACGAATAGTTTCACGAAGTATTTATGAATGCAGTATATTGTGCTTTGATCAATATTGCCCTAGCATATCTACTAACTATTACTTATACTATCTTTTACTGATACCAATATATTTTTGTTTTACCATCTTTAATACTTAATTTAAAGAAACGGTTAAGATATTTGCTACGAATGTAGTCTTTTATTGTTTGGCGATTCTTTGCAATTTACGCATTAGCAAAAACGATAATCGTTTCTCTTTATCGTTGCCATTAAAACAGCTCTCCATATATTTTTATGCATAATTCTTGTCAGATTGACGTATTTAGCTCCGCAAAATATTTCTTGCGATTCGAAAACGTGTCCCGTTTAAAAACTCAATCGAAAATAATGCTGGGTAATTCATTGTTTAAAAAACAGCATTCATTTCTTTTTCTGGCAACGTAATGTAAAACATGGAATTATTTCGTAGGTGCCGTATGTTTTGCTTGTGGCTGTGTTATTCTGATTGAGTTTTGAAAGGGGTTTTAAACTCGTTACATGAAAATGACGTACCGTGTTTACCTGCGTATAAGTCGAGAAATTTTAGACAAAAAAAAAGGCTTTGAAGTAGGGGGGTCGACTTATACACGGGGCCGTAATTTTTAATTTTTTATCCGAAGTCAAAAATGCCCTTTTGAAACAGAGTTGTTCTCATCCTGCATTCCATAACACAATGACGTCACCGACTTCCATACCAGGAGAGAAAATGAGGAATGAATTGTTCTTTTCCTTAACAGCGCTGGAGTCTGGGTGATGTCATAGGTCCAGGCGACTCCTAGAATGAGATTCCGAGAATGTAGCACCCCTATATGTGCAGTTGAAATGCTCGTTCTTCGTAGTACACTTTTTCATTAGTTCGTTTATCTTACTATACTTTTTCACCTTGTTTCTACTGATATGGCTGATTTAGTTAATAGAAAACAGAAACGCAAATTTTGTATATAGTCATCTGTATTATTAAATATTTAGTACTTTCTTTTTGTTTTGCTTTTCAGATAATTTTGAATAAATGTATTTATAAAAAATCTGGAGTGACTCCACTCGACTTTCCGAACACTTATGATTAAGATCATCACCAAGCATTTAAATAAATTTTAATTGATGAATAATTCAAACATATATACCAAATTGAAACTCAATCGAATGCACCGTTTAAACGCTTGCGCACTTTCAAGAATTTCTCCCCAAATGCCATTATGCCATAATATAAAAGAAAGTTTTGTCGTAGCCTGTATAAAAACTATACGTCTTATACACACCAAAATCAATACCGGTTTTAAGATGGTGATTTATAACATATATACCCAATTTCAGCTCAATCGAAGGTACCGTTTAAACGCTAGCGCACTTTCAAGAATATCCCCGATGGGCCATAATGTAAGAGAAATCTTTGTCGTAGCGCTGTAGAAAAACTATAAGTCCTATACACACCAAAATTGATACGGATCTTGCGACGGTGGTTTATAACATATATACCCAATTTGAGCTCAATCGAATGTACCGTTTAAACGCTAGCGCACTTTCAAGAATTTCCCCCCATAGGCCATAATGTAAGGGAAATCTTTGTCGTAGCCCTGTAGAAAAACTATAAGTCCTATACACACCAAAATCAACACTGGTCTTGCGACGGTGGTTTATGACATATATATCCAATTTGAGCTGAATCGAATGCTCCGTTCAGGAGCTATCGTGTTCACTCACATACACACAAACACACACACACACACACACATACATACATACATTTCGTAAAAATAGCATAAATGGATTCAGAAGCCCTCAAAACGTGTGAAAACACCCAAATCTCGAAGTCGAATTTTTTCATGATTACAATACTTTCCTTACATGGTACATGTTCGGAAAGTAAAAATTAAAGTTGCTTTATTATTGAATATTTAGTACTTTATTTTTTTTTTTCCCAGATAATTTTGAATTTTTAATTGTATTTTTAAAAAAAAATTAATTTCTTGATCGAGAAAATGGGGGGGATCGACTTATACACGGGGTCGACCTATACATGGGTAAATAAGGTAGATTTCGCATGTGAAAATTCAGTTATTTTAAAGTAATTTTATTTATTTTTTTCCACTGGCAATTTTATTCATTGTTACTGATTCCAAGACAACCACAGCGGAAGATATCATACCGAAATCTTGAAGCAGCTGCTTTTGAATTCAAATTCCTTCTTTACATAAAAATTCGTAAAAAATCTCCCAATTTATATTTTCCTCCGTTCTTCTTTTAAAAGTAGGCGAATTTTATGCTCTGTCTTTTGCCGAAATATAAAAAAGTTATGACAGATAGAATTAAAGATCCAACAGAAAAAACACTCAAAATACTGGTGTTAAACGATAAAGTAATTAAAAAACTTTGTAAAAAACACACATAAGAAGTAAAAGGAAAAAGGATACGCGTTTCGTTCAAAAATTGTTTTGAACTTCTTCAGTCCTGGACTGAAGAAGTTCAAAACAATTTTTGAACGAAACGCGTATCCTTTTTCCTTTTACTTCTTATGTGTGTTTTTTACAAAGTTTTTTAATTACTTTAAAGATCCAACAGTTTTAAAATTATTTTACGCAAACTTCGTCAAAAGAGAAATTCTTTTGCAAAATTCCCCAAAAAGCGGCAAAATATGTTACATAGTCGAAACAAACTGTTTTCGAAAGAAAATTTTCTCCTCTATCCGATGATGCAAACATCGTTTTACTGCGAGTGCAATGACCGGCGTTATTACGTATTATGCAAGAAAAATCGCTAAAAATCGGACAAAACATAAAATAAAACCTTTTCTAATTCGAATTTCGAAAAAATCGTTCCGAGGCGTGTTAGGATCCGTCCTAGTGAAGCCGTATGCAAAATTCGGTTGGTTTGCGATCCACCGTCTCGGCGCAATGCGATCGAGAGACGGGCGCAAAAAGATCGGTGGTCACAAACCTACCTACCTACCTAGCTACATACAATGTTTACTCTCGGATTTTATTATATAAGATTTCGCCGAGTGAGTTTTATGATTGACTGTGTATAATAGTGTTCCCCCAAAACACTGAACTAGGATTTTATTCTTAAACCTTTAACGCGGAGTGCTCCCTCTCTGGGAACTCCCAACTCTGACGTTTTGACTGTTGCCAGTCACGAAGAATAGATTGGATTTCTATAAAAATAGTTGCGGGTGACATAGCTCCACGAGAATCCTTTAGTTTTGAGCACGTCATTTCCCGTAAAAAAATGGTCACGATTATTTTTAACAGCATTGACATCTGCTGAAAAATGGGAGAATGCGAGAACAGCTGGATAGATTGCCCAATGCTGAAAAAAGGGCAGCTGTTGCCATCGCTCGACTTAACGACCAGTAAGAGGGGGGACGATCGAAACGTTCATCGCGTGCCACAGATCTAGAGACCCTCAGATCTAGAGAGATCTAGAGGCCACAGCCAGCTGCGTCAAAAAAGGGTCTCTAGATCTGTGGCACGCGATGAACGTTTCGATCGTCCGCCCTCTTGCTGGTCGTTAAGTCGATCGATGGCAACGGCTGCCCTTTTTTCAGCATTGGGAAAGGGTTGCGCCTCAAAGAATTAAATATTGACCATAGACGTATACAATAAATTTACGTAAGAAAATTGCCAGATAGCGGGAGGGGGAGGGGTTAGTAAAGTGTCAAAGTCGCCAAGGTTTGCCAGGTTTAGCGATCGATTGGCCGATTTGGCGCCAAAAAATAAGTTACCAAAGATGAACATATCGTGGCGATATTTTCTGTATTAGGCAAGAAATGGCCAAACCCTACTCTTTAATTTTATGGGAATATTGATTAGGTAAAATGAATAAAAACTTCTTGTAAAAAAGACACATAAAATTATACTTAAAGGATGGGACGATCGCTTCAACCGATTGTTTCAACCGAAAATGTTTTCGGTTGAAACCATTGGACTATTCCATAAGCATATGCGTGATTTTTGCACAAAGTTTTTATTCATTTTATCTTTTAACACCAGTATTTGGAGTGTTTTTTTTATATTGATTAGGGCAGCGTTTCTCAACCTGTGGGGCGTGACCCCCAAGGGGTGGCGCAGAGAGTTTGCAGGGAGGGGGGCGAGAAAAACCAAAGAGCAAGTAGTGATGCATGTTTTTAAAAAAATCATCTTATTTATTCTCATTTTTCTCAAAAATATATCCATTTTCGCTTAAAAATGTTCATTCAAACTTTACTGATGACATTATTTTGTAGAAAATTCGACTAAATGTTCATTGTTAAAGATTAAAAATCTGAATGATTACAATACTTTCCTTACATGGTACATGTTCGGAAAGTAAAAAAAGTATCGGTAGAATAAGCGCATTAAGTACCGGTTTTAAATAATTATCTCCTAAAGTAGTCTTGTACTAACCGAAACGCATCTGCTACAGTTAACAACAAAAGACATATTTTCAAATATTAAAAAAAATGTTACAAAACTAGTTTTTAAAAAATTGCCCAGAATGGATTCAGTCTTCAAAAATGTTTCTAGTGGAAGAAATTTTCATATTAAATGGAAGTTTTTTCCTTTGTTACTGAACTACATTTCAACTAGAACAACGATATACTTCAAATTAAGGAAAGATTATTTTCGTTGTTTAGAATAGTTTCTGTAGAAAACAGCTAAAACTGACTTTCTGTTTAACAGCTTTAATTATCTTTAAAGTAACACGTACATTTTTAATTTCCGAAACTGTGAATTAGAAATGTTTTAAAACTGTGTAATGGAGTAAACGTATTCTATTATATCAAAACTTTTCCCCTCAAATTTATATTTGCAATAATTCTTTAGAAATTCAGAGATGCAAATGCACACTAAAATATGATAATTGGTATTTGCTATAGATTTGTGAAATTGGACGCTTTTTGAATTTTAGATAATTATCTTCTATCATTCAACATTCGATGTTCACGAATTAAAATGCCTAGTACATTTTTTTTTCGAAGGCAAAAAGTAACTTTTTGTGAATATTCAGTATGGAGAGTTTAATTTTATTTTTTTTATTTAGAAAACAATTGCTAGCCTATTTCAGCAACAAGGAGCTTCAAACCTCGATAGTCCAGGTTAAAATAATATAAATTAGTTGCTAAGAAACACAACCTTCCTAATTTTTTTTTTTTTTTTTTTGTATTTAAAGGACATACATTGATTAGTGTTTCTACCAAATTTAAAAAAAAAATAAGACGGGCCTTTTGTAAAATTTGGATAAATTCTTCAGATGATTTTTTCATCATACGTGTAAAAATACAGTGAAACTAGAAGTCAAAGCCCGTTGTGGAGGCAATTACAAAGGGTGCTAGAAAAAACATTGGACGAAAATCGGTCTACAATCTGCTGCGTTAAAAAAGGGTCTCTAGATCTGTGGCACGCGATGAACGTTTCGATCGTCCGCCCTCTTGCTGGTCGTTAAGTCGAGCGATGGCAACGGCTGCCCTTTTTTTAGCAAGGGGGAATCTATCCAGCTGTTCTCGCATTCTTCCATTTTTCAGCAGATGTCAGTGCTGTTAAAAGTAATCGTGACGATTCTTTGTACGGGAAATGACGTGCTAAAAAGTAAAGGATTCTCGTGGAGCTATGTCACCCGCCACTATTTTTATAGAATTCCAATCTATTCTTCGTGACTGGCAACAATCAAAACAAAGAGTCTGTAGTTCCCAGAGCGGGAATACTGTGCGTTAAAGGGTTAAAGTTTTCCGTACAGTGCAGGGGCGTAGCCAAGGAGGGGGTTAGGGGGATCATAACCCCCCCATGAGGAATTTTTTGCCATACAAATTGTATATTCTTAACCCCTTTATCACACACTTGTATGCATATATGTGAGTTGCAGTGGTCATAACACCCCCCATAAAAAATTTTTGGCTACGCCCCTGGTACAGTGGAATACGGCATAACCGGTTCGCTCACACTAATGCGGCGACTAACTACTGTCTTCAACGACCGCTATGTAGTCACATTTTCGTCGCTGGAAGACGGGATTTGCTTTCGTCCTCTGCCAGGAAGAATTGCCCAGTTGTTTCAAACTTTTGAGTCATCTTTCGTAGAGCATATGAAGACATAAGGACCTCATCGTGTTCGCTTCATACGATGGAATTCTTTTAAAGCTGTAACGAAGTTCTGGTGGTTCTGGTAGATCAGTTTTACCATTATTAGCGCTTTTGCTTGCAACGTAGGCATGATGTTCTAATGCTCCTGCAGAATCTGCCGTCATTTTTATCCAAAGAATAATATTAATAACGCATGCGCTGTAACGCAAATGACATGCCAACATTTGCAATACATGTAAAGAGTAAATACCATTTATGTTATAGCTCCATCCAGGGGTTGCGCTGGCTTTTTTTTAACCTTTCGCCAATTCATTCGCCAAATTAGATTTTTCCGGACATCATTAAGAAAAGCAATTGTCAATATTTTCGCCAAAAAGAATTTTCTTTCGCCAAACTAATTTTATTTTCGCAATTTGCGACGTTAGCGATCGACAGCGCGACCCCTGGCTCCATCTATTAGTGAATTTTCGTACTAAAATTTTTTATTTAATAAATGTCAAGCGCATCATTTGAATTACCCGTAGTTCAAATTTTATCTCATTTGGACGAATAGAACTCATTCTAGAGCCCTCTGAAGTTGTCAACTTATTTCTGGCTAACCCTGTATTTGAGTGTCTATATATTGTTGAAATTTTCGTTTTATCCATCTGAAAACTTTTCATTTGTATAAGTGTGGGGGCAGGGGGCGAGTTTTTGTACTTCGCACCACTTAGTAAAATACCCAAGACCGACACTGCTGCTATATAAATAACCATATGGGTTTTCTCGAGCTTTTATGAAAGTCTTCAGGACGCAAAAAAATTGTAGAATTAAGACACCATAAAAAAGAAAAAACACTGCTTTAGATGAAAATCTTATAGAACAGCAACGTCACACAATTTTTTTTTTACTGGGATAAACGATCCAAAGAAAGACTTAATAAATAGAAAGTTAAAAGAAATCTCTCCAAACCATATGTTTATAGCCACGTGCCGCTTGTTCCATTCGAGTATTTATCTTTTCTATTTTGAGATCCAGGGCAGATCAGAAAAGAAGATGCGTGTATTAAGTTAATTTTCGGTTGCGACACAGAGGATCAAAGTTTTCCCCCTGGTGTGTGTTTTCCCTGCCGCTCTGTATTTTCTTTTTCTGCAAAACATGTCTGTTTTCGTTTTCATCCGCAGATGGTCTTGGGATTTGTTCGATGGCAAAGCGTGAGTGTCTGAGCTCTGATTTTCATAGGGAAAAAGAAGTTTTCGATCGAATTGTGTAGCAACAACGAAAAACGTGTTTTGACGGAATATGTTGATACTGATAATCTTAGAACCGCTATTTTTCTTTCCAATTGACTTCAGTGTTATTTGAAAATTTGATGTGGGTAATTTTTTTTTTTTCATTGTTATATGAAACAAAATGTTTTCGTTTTACTTGACATAGCCTAAAAATTCAGATATTTTTATGAATTAGTACAGATATCAGTTGGGCCCAGTAGCATCTGAACAGGGTAAACGGCTTAAGTGTAAAGGTCCCTATAATGTGGCCATGATGGTATAGGCTTTCAGAAGGAAAAAAGAAACAATCTAAAAATTGTCAGACGTAACAGTATAGGTTTACATTCACAAATTTATTTTAAAAATATCTTAAATATGTCACCTTTAAGCACAAATTCTGTAATAAGATCTAAGCATATTGTATGATTAAAAAAAATCAACAATTATATTCTGCAATTGCACTTAATCAAATTCAAATGGTCTATACTATAGCTTTCATCAGACAGAAAAACGTGAAAGAACAAAAATAATTAAATATCTCTATTCATATGAGTTAAATCTCTGCTTCATTTCGATGTTATTTAATTCCATCAGTTCCCCAGAGCACCCATAGGAAAAATTCCGAAATTCTACACAACTGGCAAGCGGTGGAACACGAAAGCAAGGCGAGAGAGGAAAAAATTGCGTTCTGAAGTTAAAGCGTTGTTGCCAACGGCAAAAGGGAAAAATGTTACGCCAACAAAATGCTTGCTTACGTCATGGGTTTCAGAATGATTTTTTCTAATGTTAGGTTTTTATTTTTATTTTTTAATGACTATGCCATTTTATCTCTCGCTCCCCTTATTGTAAATTGTCCGCAAAATGTGTCCCAAACAAGCGACATAATTTGACATGTATTTAAATACTACTAGTTCACAACAGCTCTAATCTATTGTTGCACTTTTTTGTAAGCTGTAGAATAGGCATCCCATGTATTTTTCAATAAATAGATTACAATCCTAAAAATGTCAACATAGGGTTGCCAGGCAAAATACACAAAAGGTGAGAGATAAAATCACATAATCCATTAATATCGTTTTAATATGGCCATAATGAAACTAAAAAATGAGGGGGGCTCAGGGGGGGGGGGGGAGGTCTCCCCCTGACGAGACTCTAACAGCCGAGTTTTTTTAATTATTATTTCCGAGGAACAGGAAAAGGAAAATCGTTGCTACAGTCCCAACCGCACGGCCGTCGATCTAACGGTCTTCAGTTGGGGTCGGTTCTCTCCATCTGCAACGTGAATCATAGGCGTAGAGTTATATGGGCCCGTGGGGCTCGAGCACCCCCCCCCCCCAATAAATTGTGAATAGGGGCTGAGCCCACCCAATAATTTATCACTCAATACAGAAAACTAATTTATACTAACATAAAAAAAAAGTATTCACGCTTTTACAAATGTTTATAAAAACCTTTACTTGTACTTTTAAAAATTTCTTTCTTTCGATTTCAATCATGATTTAGTATTCATTGTGACGCCCTGTAACACACAATGTTACTATAAGCTGCTCTCGCCAGGCTCTGGTTCATTAAAATCAGATGATGCAATGTAAAGTATGAAATGAAGAAAAGTTCAGATGTGTCTAAAATGCACTATCTCATCGAAAATGTTTTTTTTCCCCCTTTGGAATTTTTTACTTTGCTTTTATATTTAACTTATAACATGGTAGGAAGATACTAACATGGATACTTACCTTATATTGGTGTAGAATTCTATGGACCCATAGAGATCGAGCGCCTCCAACAATTTACACTTATATATAGTAAGTCATAGCTGCCAATTACTACGAAATATAACCACTTTTTGTAAACAGTATATTTAATTATTTTTTTAAAAATAGTAACCAGCTCGCGCGCGCATCACAAAAAATTTTCTATATTTTAAGTCGATCAATCATGTAGAAAAAGGGGTTAATTATATTCCGTAGTAGTTGGCAACTATGAGTAAGTTATATGTACGTGAATCAGTGGCGTAGCCAGAAATTTTTCATGGGGGGGGGGTTACGTCTTTTAACTCATATGTATATACGCCATTGACGTGAATATATGGGGTTGTGGGACCCGCCCCCCCCCCCCAATAATTTTGAAAACTTTACGCTTATAACGTGAATACGCGATAGAACCAGTGTCGGTCCTAGGTTTCATATTTTCCGTAATCGAGAGATAATAACTCCAAAAGGGCTTCAGGACGTCGATCGCAGAAGGTGGGTAGTAAGGGGATGACTGTAAACAATTTCTGACTCCACATGGAGATACGCTTTCAACTTTTCACAAGAAACGGTCTGCGAAAGCATCACCCAATACAAACACGCACAGAAGCACCAGAGGAATAGGAAAAAGTGCTGCCTTCACGAGCACTCCCCAAGTGGGGAAAAAAGCACTGGAGAGGATTTCTGAGAAGAAACTGGCTATATAACAATGGGGCTAAAGCGCGAGGAACGTGCAAAAATAAAAAAATCTGGAGTGACTCCACTCGACTTTCCGAACACTTACGATTAAGATCGTTTAAATAAATTTTAATCATCAATTTAAATAAATTTTAATCATCATTAATAATTCAGAAAAAGTTCTTAGTTTTTCTCAATTTGAGCTCAGTTGAATGTACCGTTTAAACTCCAGCGCACTTTCGAGAATTTACCCCGATAGGCCACAAAAAGTAAAAGAAATCTCTGCCGTAGCCCTGTAGAAAAACTATAAGTCCTATACACACCAAAATCAATACCGGTCTTGCGACGGTGGCTTATAACGTATATACCCAACTTGAGCTCAATCGAATGAACCGTTTAAACGCTAGCGCACTTTCAAGGATTTCCCCCCATAGGCCATCATGTAAAAGAAATCTTTGCCGTAGCCCTGTAGAAAAACTATAAGTCCTATACACACCCAAATCAATACCGGTTTTACGATAGTGGTTTATAACATATAACCCAACAGACCCAATTCGAACTCAATAGAATGCCCACACACACGCACACACACACACACACATACATCCTCTTAAAAATAGCCTAAATGAATTCAGAAGACCTCAAAACGTGTCCATACACCCAAATCTCGAAGTCGAATTTTTTCATGATGACAATACTTTCCTTACATGGTACATGTTCGGAAGTAACTATCCCACCATGACAGCGATTCTGCTTCAGATGAAGAATCTTTTTGTATTGTCTAAATGAAACATTTCAGAAACAGCAAGCCCAATGAAGAGTGGGCACCTATGAAAAGAGTGGTCCGAGTGATGTGTACAAATATTGAATGCCAATATATGCATGCTCAAATTGTTCTCCTGAGTGGCTTTTCTTAAGAGTGTCCATAATTTGTTGAGTATTTTTCACTAATTGTTGTTAGCAATATTCACTTAGCACTCTCTCCCTATTATGTAGCTCATAGGATAATATCATTTATCTGTAACATGCTAGCTCCAAGAAATAGGATTAGAAATGGTACGACAAACATTTATTGGCACTTTCAGTAAGGAATACTTACACAGGCCTCTCAATTTATCCTCGTTTTTTAAAATTCCTACCTCTATAAATAATAGAGTAAAATGTTCTGCTTTTTCAAGAGTTGTTAAATGTTCTTTTAGATGTTAAGGTTTCGTCTATCAAACCATTAAAATACTAGGCTGTATAAATAAAATTTTGATGAAGGTAGGAATTTAAAAAAAATAGGACCCATTGAGAGGCCTGCTTACACTTTGCCCCGTGAAACTTTCACAAGGGACCCAGGATTCGAGGCAGTGTTAACTCGATTCATTGAAGTACATTCCTTAAAATTGTACTCACGCGTCCAGTGTCGTTTCAAAATTGGATTCACGCAAAGGTAATGCGATGTCTAGCTTAAATGTGCGGAGGTCTTTCACGAAGTTATGCAAATACTAGCTGAAGTACCCGTCGTTGACGGGTTAGTACTGAATGCAAATTTCTAAAAGCAAGAACTTCCGTCAGCATTGTAGGAGTACACAGAATGGATGTAGGATGTTGCCAAAGTAAAGAAAGCGAAATTATAATTTTTATGTATTGTTAAAATATTACAGGTTAGAGAGTAACTAAGTAATATCATTTCATTCGCTTTAGTCGTAATTATGGGATGCGCGAACGAATATTTACACATATTGAAATAATTTTCGCAAAATCTCAAAATCTAATCAACATATTTGAAAAATTGGAAGCCTAGAATTTAAGTTGAGCGACAACCTATCATGTCACCAAATTTCATATCATTCGCTTTAATCGTTATTACGTAATGCGTGAACAAAAATTCACTCAGTTTGAAACGATTTTCACAAAATCCCAAAATCTGATCGGTTTTTTTTAGATTTTATAGTTTAAGGTGACCACTTATCATTTCACCAAATACGATTTTTTCACCTTTGCAGTTATTACGTGATGTGCGAACACAAATTTACGCAGTTTGAAACAATTTTCGTAAAATCTCAAAATCTAATCAAGATTTTTTTAAAATTCGACGCCTATGTTTTAAGTTGAGTGACCACCTACCATGACACCCAATTTCACATCATTCGCTTCAGTCGTTTTTACGTGATGCTTGAACACAAATTTACGCAGTTTGAAGCGATTTTCGGAAAATCTGAAAATCTAATCAAGATTTTTAAAAAATTCGACGCCTATGTTTTAAGTTGAGTGACCACCTATCATGACACCCAATTTAATATCATTCGCTTCAGCCGTTTTTACGTGATGCTTAAACAAAAAAAGCGTCACGGACAGAATGACAGAATGACAGACAGACAAACTTTTTTTTGAGGGTCGCATCGGATTCCCGGGTGCTTGAAACGGATAGAAATCGCAAAATTTTTGAATTCTAAGAAATGTACAGACAAAAGTCTAATTTTATTTATATAGATGGATCAAAATGTTTCACAACGGCGGCGGACAACAGTCTCCCCTATTTTATTTCCTGTTTGTGTGTTTTGGAAGACAACGCAACATAAATGCAACCTGAATTTCGGATAACGAGTTTGAGGCTCTCTTAGTCATGTCTCCACTCTGACGGATGATAGGACGAAGAGCGACGTTTAAGAAACATAAAAAAAAAAAAACCGCCAGTGTAACACGCTCGTAGGAATGGCTGCTTTTTTTGAACGAAGAGTACTAAAAACTACTTGGACTTTGCACTATACTACTTGGATGCAGTTTATGATCCAGCATTAGAAAATTTTATTATTATTTTAGTTCACACAATTCATCACCGTAGACGTTTTCGACTTTAGTCTTACTGCAAACTAACATCCCCTCCCCCCGAACACACTGTACACCAGCGTTTCTCAACCTGTGGGGCGCGACCCCGAAGGGGGGCGCAGAGCGTTTGCGGGGGGGGGGCGTGGAAAACCAAAGAGCAAGTAGTGATACATGTTTTTAAAAAACACCATCTTAAAATATTCTCATTTTTACTCAAAAATGTATCCATTTTCGCTTAAAATGTTCATTCAAACTTTACTGATAGCACTATTTTGTACAAAAGTCGACTCAATGTTCATTGTTAAAGATTAAAAAAACTGAATGTATGATGAAAAATGTGAGGTGGGGGGGGCGACGGCGAAGGTTAAAAGGTTGAGAACCGCTGCTGTACACGACTCATTAACAAGCCTTTACCGTGTAGAAATTATCAAATACAGGAAACCTCAAGGACTCCCTTAACCCTTTAACGCGCAGTGGTTTCGCTCTGAGACCACCAAACTGTTGACGTTTTGACTGTTGAAGGTCACGAAAAATAGATTGGATTTCTATAAAAATAGTTGCGGGTGACATAGCTCCACGAGAATCCTTTACTTTTTAGCACGTCATTTCCCGTAAAAAAATGGTCACGATTATTTTTAACACCACTGACATCTGCTGGAAAAGGGAAGAAGGCGAGTATACCTGGATAGATTGCCCAATGCTGAAAAAAGGGCAGCCGTTGCCATCGCTCGACTTAACTACCAGCAAGAGGGCGGGCGATCGAAACGTTCATCGCGTGCCACAGATCTAGAGACCCTTTTATGACGACAGCTGGCTGTGCTGTCCGCCATCTTGCTGGTAGTTAAGTCGAGCGATGGCAACGGCTGCCCTTTTTTCAGCATTGGGAAAGGGTTGCGCCTCAAAGGGTTAAAGAACAATGACTACTAAAATACACACGGCTTACAACAGAAGGCAAGCGAAGGGAGAAATACGGATGCATCATCATCCTCAGAGTGAAGACATTTAAACCCCTCCACCACGATAAGGTGGAGCCTCGACGGAGGGGACCCCCCCTGGAAGAGCTGACCTGTCACGCGACCTAATTAATAAAACTTCCTGTTGAAGTCTGATTATATGAATTGAAGTAAATTTATATGCAAGATCATTTTCCCGAAACATGAAGACTTACAAAAAAAAAATAACGATTTTTTCTTCTCTGCTGTAAAATGACTATTTGTTTTGCCTGTGCCCGTAAAAATGTTATACTAGAGTGAAAGAAAAATGAAATTAATTCTAAAGTTAAGTGAATATGTTTTTATTCTTTAAAGAACGCTGAAATTTCATGCTCAGGCCAGCTCTTCCTTCACGCGTTAATTTTTTGAATCAGTAAAATATCCCAGATTTAAAATTAAATATTAAAACACAGAAACGTTGATGTCAGTTTTTAAAATATCTCTGTGCTGAAAAACTGCATAAAAGCACTCATTTTAATTCGGTTTTTAATTGACTGTAGGCAAAAAACCGTATAAAAAGCCTTTCGCGATTCGGTTTTTAATTGACTGTGGGCCAAAAACCGTATAAAAAGCCCTTCGCGATTCGGTTTTTAATTGACTGTGGGCCAAAAACCGTTTAAAAAGCCCCTCGCGATTCGGTTTTTAATTGACTGTGGGCCAAAAACCGTATAAAAAGCCCTTCGCGATTCGGTTTTTAATTGACTGTGGGCCAAAAACCGTTTAAAAAGCCTTTCGCGATTCGGTTTTTCCGTCCAAATGAAGCACAGAGATAAATTAGTAATTCAAAAATAAATTTATGTTAATTCATTCATATATAAAATGACGTGAAAATTTTGAAAAGCTTCCAAAACATTGTGTTGTATAATTCAAAACTAAATTTAGATTTATACATTTAAAGGAAGAAAATACATATAAGAATTTTTGGAAAGTCTATCTTTTAGACCGAAACCTGTTTCTGGTGTCATAACATAAAATAAACTAAAGAAACGGGAGATCCAATTGAAAGCCTGCGCCAGGATTTAGTCGCACCAATTTAAGAAAAAGGCAACAGAAGTTCTTAAAAATACTATATTAAAAGCAGTTATGAAGTTAGAAAGATTAGATTAGACATGATCGCATAGTTTACAGACAGACTTACTAAAACTGGGAAACTATATTTTAATTAATAATTAATTGAATTACAAGAAACTAATGAAAAATCTGTTACATTTTGAACACTGTAAGTGTTGAATAAACACGATTCCATTATAGTAAAAAGGAAGAAATCATTAATTGTGAAAAGTATGAAATTTCCAGTACATTGTCAGTAAAACATTTCATTCAAAATTTTATTAATTTGTTCTAGTAGGACCATTAGAATTCATTTGATATTTGATTTAAATCTTTTGAATTACCTGCAGATTTGACAGTTTAATATACTTTTATTCACCTATGAAATACTAAAGCAATTATCAGAGTTGTTTGAATGTAATTAAGCTTTTTACTTCTGTTGCCTTTTCTTTATTAGGGTTATAGAAAGATACGAAACGGATTAAAAAAAAAAATTGATTGAACACAATACGAACATTCCAGTCTCTGTTACAAATCCATACATTTGTTACAGCTTAAACGGAAAAATAAGAAAATTGACGGATCATTGGCAGTGAATACTTAAGTTTTTGAATTATTCTAAATTTGAAAGACCAGTGATGACAGTATCTGTTTCGAAAATGAAACATCTAATATAGCTTGATTCAATATACTTAAAAACGTTTTAAACTTGAAATTTTGTTTGCAATCCATGAGGTGTGTATTGCCAGCAACTTTAGTAACACAAAGCTAAAATAAAGTTACAAAATATTGCTATTCACAATTTAATTTTAAAATATTAGAGTTTTAATTTAGAAATTAAAAGTGCGACCGTTTTGATATATAGTGTAGAGATTTCAAAATGTGGCAAAATACGTGCACTGCAAACGCTTGTCCACTGCGTCATTGCTACGACTTTGGACAATTTCGGCTGGTTAATCGCGTGACTAAATAACAGATCTGAAAATTTCTCAATTTCGAATGAGGTTTCGGAAGGCTGTCATCACTAAGAATTTTTACTGAATAACAACGCTTCGACGCAGGCGTGCGCAACGGAACCTCCCGTTTCCCTCACGGACTGACGCAAGCGCTTGCGTTCAGTCCTCCTCTGCGCTGCAGCGGCGGCGGCAGCAGCAGCAGCAGCAGCAAAGGAATGAAAGCAGGCGCTTGAGTCGGCGCCGAGGAGCAGGTGCCCCCCCGGCGGACCATGCCCGCAGACGGTCCATGTCCTCGATGAGGCTCACCAGGTCCCCTTCCCCTCGGCAAGGGATCTCGTGAACCTCCTCGAGCTGTTCCGCCCAGTGCACCCGGCGTCCGGAGGACTTGGTCCGGACCTCGGGTGCTGCTACCACCTGTGGAAAGATGTCATCCGTTAGTGATACCTCAACGTCTTCCTCAGGAACAGCAAGGAACCATTCCTCTTCGTCCAGAACAGGCGACGAGGACGCGGAGAAAAACTCCTCTTCTTCCTCCACAGGCGACGAGGACGCGGGGAACCAGACCTCTTCTTCCTCCACAGACGACGGGGGCAGGGGGCACGAAGGGACGGGAGACGCGACACCTATGGGAGAGAAGACGGAACTTTAGTAAATTGGCAATAAAGACCTAATTGAAGAAAGACTTAAACCCTTTAATGCGCAGTGGTTTCGCTCTGAGACCACCGAACTATTGACGTTTTGACTGTTGAAGGTCACGAAGAATTGGATTTCTATAAAAATAGTTGCGGGTGACCTAGCTCCACGAGAATCCTTTACTTTTTAGCACATCATTTCCCGTAACAAAAATGGTCACGATTATTTTTAGCACCACTGACATCTGCCGAAAAAGGGAAGAATGCGAGGAGCAGCTGGATAGATTGCCCAATGCTGAAAAAAGGGCAGCCGTTGCCATCGCTCGACTTAACGACCAGCAAGAGGGCGGACGATCGAAACGTTCATCGCGTGCCACAGATCTAGAGACCCTTTTTTGACGACAGCTGGCTGTGCGGCACAGCCAGCTGTCGTCAAATTGATTGTAGACCGATTTTCGTCCAATGTTTTTTCTTTAAAGGTTTTGTATTTAAAGGACATACATTGATTAGTGTTTCTACCAAATTTTAGAAAAATAAGACGGGCCTTTTTGTAAAATTTGGATAAATTCTTCACATGATTTTTTCATCATACGTGTAAAAATATAGTGAAACTAGAAGCCGTTGTGAAGGCAATTACAAAGGGTGCTAGAAAAAACATTGGACGAAAATCGGTCTACAATCAATTTGACGACAGCTGGCTGTGCTCGCGCACAGCCAGCTGCGTCAAAAAAGGGTCTCTAGATCTGTGGCACCCGATGAACGTTTCGATCGTCCGCCATCTTGCTGCTAGTTATGCCGAGCGATGGCAACGGCTGCCCTTTTTTCAGCATTGGGAAAGGGTTGCGCCTCAAAGGGTTAATTTGAGTAAATCGGAAATATTTTATGTTGAACTCTAACGAAAACGGCGAATTACTGATGTGACATGACAGGTCAGAAGCGTAAAGCAAGCTTTTTGAAACGATCCACGTACGGTACGAACATCATCCAACAGAGCCAATAGCAGTGGTTTATCTAGAGTATATGGCAGGTAGAGCTCGTGCTGTGGACTTACGGCATTATCACACGACCAAAATTTCGAGCAACTTGGTTGCGGCAACCTCTTTCCCGGAAATGTCCCTTTGTTACCCAGGGAAAGCTCAACAACTTTTTCGTTCATAGGCGAAAATATTGCTGGTTGCTGGAATGCCAGCCAATCGTAGTGCCTCCCCTTTCTACGTCACAAGATGGCGGATTCAGCGATACCGAATGTAGAGATGCGTAGGAAAAAATGACTTTCCAATGGAATGGCTATACGGAATGGAAATATATCTGATTGAAAGCATTAGTAAAATTTCACATTTATGGAACCCCCGAGATCACGAATATTTAAAAGGGTTGCTGAGGCGATCTGCTACCTATAATGGCATACTTTAGCAATCGCCGATTCAATGAATCTCTGGCATTTGTGACGACAGCCGAGCTTGTTTATTATGGCAACCTTGCATGCTCATCAACTTCCAGGAACGAGATTCCGGAACTGGGGCTCTACCACGATGTTATCGAGAATGTCAGTGACGGATGGTTGGTTGGTTGGGGTTTTATGGCACAACCTCCAAAAAGGGCATACTGTGCCAGACTATGTGTGAAAACAAGAAAAACAAGGCACTCAAGTAAGAAAGTGTTTCTCAAAACCAGTAAAGGCTAAAATCCATAAAGTCTAAAAGATAAGAGGAAAATGCAAAGGAGAAAAATTTAATAAAAGTAAGGTAAAGACATCTGAATGGAGGGGGGGGGGTGGAGAATCCCATCCAGATACCAGTCAGACTAAAGTGGACACTGCACACCGAAAAAATAATATCAACAGGTTGAAGAAAGGCAAACGAATTATGATGTTATCGTCAAGTTTGGGATGAGAACAGCTAAAATAATTTTGGTAAAAAGTATTAAAAGCTACTGAAGAGGTTAACCCTTTGAGGTGCAGTGTTTCCGCTCTGGGAACACCAAACTCTAACGCTTTGACAGTTGCCTGTCACGAGGAAAGGAATAGATTTGATTTCTATAAAAATAGTAGCGGGTGACATAGCTCCACGCGAATCTTTTACTTTTGAGCACGTCATTTCCCGAAAAAAAAATTGGTCACGATTATTTTTTAACAGCACTGACATCTGTTAAAAAATGGAAGAATGCGAGAACAGCTGGATAGATTGCCCAATGCTGGCTTTAGGAACCCGGGGATACCAAATTTGGATCCGAACGATACTTTAATGAAATGCTGACACAATGTATTGTTTTAAGTCAGAAAAAGAAATCTGATGTGTTCAACACATGACTTCCTTGCATGTCTATTCAATCAAAAATATTTTCGGCGCACTTGATCTAAACTTATTTTGTTTGAAAGAAATAAAATACTGCAGTAATAGTAAGGTTTAGCGATTTATAGCCAAATATTTTCGATATCGACAAGCTGCGCACAGTTTGAAATTTTTTTTTGACACGTAATTTGGCGATATTTCGCCAAAAACCGACAAGATATGCTACCGGCGAGCCGTTTGCGAGATTTTGAGGATAGATAGTTTGCGAGATTTTGAAGATAGCCAAAGTAGTAATTGACCACAGACTTTCAATGAATTGAATGTATCCGTACACTTTAGTGTATTTAAGTCATTTGACTGACCCTGTCAATAAATGATCCAGCCGATTGCAATCGAAAAAGAAATGCGCAATTAGATGTTACAATAGTTTTAAATACAAAATTTTAATATTCTACGGCTGAAAGTTATAGAGTTACGCGAAATACGAAATTATTTTTGTCGCCAAATTTGGCGATATTTAGGCAAAACTCTTGGTCTTTACTTGGCTTGGGACTGTTACGAGCACAGGTTGATGAACCACGACAAGAAGTCTTAGTATGCCCTTATTTTTGGCGCTAATAGGATAAGATAAGGTTTGGGATATAGGGTCTGACGGGATACGAGATGTAGCCAGCTTTAATGTGAGATGGTAGTTTTGGAGTTTGGAAAGTTAATATGATATGCTTGGTATCTAGGACTTGATTATTGGGGCAGATAGTAATCCTGCGGACTGAGATGACGCTTTGGGATTGCAGATTTTGAAGAATTTCAGCTTCGGGGAACAGTGTAGTAAATCCTGTTCAGATATGACTCCTCGGGAGGTATTGAGGGTATTATGAAGTGAGACTGTTACGGCTTTTAGACCAAAGGTTTTTATTTCCACTATCCCAGTTGCTTGTTTATTGTTTACTACTTCCACCAAAATGTCTCCGGAACGTATTTTTTTTGATATTCTTAGCTTCTACGTCTGTGGTTATGACTTTATGTATGAGAAAAGGTGACATTTGGCGGAAATTTCCTTCATGACTTTTAATAATAAAAAATGAAGCTTTATCATTTCCTTGATCAAGCGCTTTTGGCACGTTGAAGTTATGAAATTTTGTGTAGGACCATAATGTAGGCGTGCGACGTTGTTTGAGCAAATAAAAGAAAAATGAGTTCAAATGTTCACCACCAGAGGGCGTTTTTCAATGAATGACACATTTAGCATATATTTATGATAGTTTACAAATAGTATTACAGCAAAACCTGTCCAACACGACGACCATCCTTTTTGGCTACCACCTGGAATCGTTAAGACAGCCTGTTCCACAGCTGACAGCAGTGCGTTTGGGGAAATGTTGCGAACTGGTTGCTGTCTTTAAGATCGCACAAAATACCTCGATTATCCCGACTTACTCAATGTTTCGAACTCCCCCAAAGCCAAAAGTCGCACGCATTGAGCTCTGAGGACCTCGGAGGCCATGAAGCCTCCCCCCTGGGGGCGAACTTTTGAACTAATTTTTTTATTCGCTCAAATAAATTTTCATACCTTCATTATGTCCTACACAAATTTTCGAAACTTTATCAATAGTTTTGACTGCGGGCAACTTTAAAACAGGGTCGCTTAATTTCGGAAAACTTTCTCAGGCCGGACCCGACCAGTGGCATGGTGCATAGCGCACTGAACCGGAAGACGGAAGGTGCCTGGTTCGATACCAGGTCGCGTCCGCCGACCTAACTGTTCGGAGTTGTCCGTGGTTTCCTCCGAAATTTAGCGTAAATACGGGTTAGGACCCCTTAGACAGACCCCCCACGGAGGGCAATCCCACCCCCGGCCTAGATCCCCAGTGCAGATAATTGGCCTTAATCCCACAACAGAACACAACATACTTCTCAGGCCGGTGTGAGCAGAGAAAAAACCAAAAATTTGTTATTTACAGTTAAGGCGACATTTACACGCGATGGTGTATTTGATGCAGGGGCATAGCCAGGGGGGGGGATACCGGGATATATCCCCCCCGAAATTTTTTGATTCGTGATGAAATTCCGTATATTTATACACATATAAGTTCATATCCCCCCCGAAAAATTTTCCTGGCTACGCGCCTGATTTGATGTGCACAATTCCCATGTGTGGGCAAACGAGAATCCTCACGCAATGCGACCCCATGCGTCTCAAGAACGTTACAATGTCAATGTGTGGGCTGGTATTGTAAATGACGTCTTGATTGGCCCATACCTACTGACACAGCGCGACTCAGTGTTTTCTCAATTTCCTTCAACAAGTTTTACCAGATCTGAAACAACAGGTTCCAATCACCATTAGAAACCGCATGTGGTTTCAGCAGGATGGGGCACCAGCCCACTTCACCCTAGATGTTCGTCAGTACTCGAATGCGACATTGGGCATGCCATGGATTGCGCGTGGTGGATCTGTCTCTTGGTCACCCCGGTCTCCCGATTTGGAGCCCCTCGATTTCTTTTTATGGGTATCTTTGAAGAATGACGTTTATGCCACTCCAGTGGACTCCGATGAAGATCTCGTGGCTGGCGAATCCATAGCTGCTGCAAGTGTGCTTGGAATTCCTGGTCTCTTCGAAAGTGTTCGTCCATCGCTGCACTGACGCCGTCGAGCATGTATCCATGCTGATGGACGCCATTTTGAACTCTTATTGTAAATTAATTTCCACTTGTAAACGAGGTTATGAAAATAAAACATTTTCCCTATCATTTGTTCTTTCCTGCGTTTGCGCTTCGCCCGGTTCACTTTTGACCCTACATTCCCATACAAAATGGGATTGTTAGAATGTCCTCTACCAGCCCTCAAAGTTTGTACCATGAATTAGCAGTCACCTTGCATAAGGTAGCCGTACCTCGAAGACTATTCCAGAAAATATCCAATCCAACGCTAACCTTGATTAGGTAGTAGAAATAAGAATTGAATACAAGGCTATTACGCTATTAAGCTAATGCCGGAAAACAAACATTACAGGCCCCACTGGCAAAATAGCAACACATGTCCGAAATATCATCAGGCTCGGCGATAAGGACACACAAAAGCAATGAGGACACATAAAACTCTCGACCTGGCGTTCTAGTTAACCGATTTTGATGCAACAAAATGCAGATTTTAATTATTTGACGCGAATTTCGGACTACATTTAAGGTCTGGAGGGCAGAACAAACCAGAAATTCGTAACAGGATATACCGAATTTGATTACTATCTGTTCATCGGTTTTTAGCTGCAGAAGCATCTTTACAGATAAAATTTAACTATAACCACCCTGTATACAGCGTGACCCAGAAAATTGGTAATGCACTTTAATTCTCTATCCATTACAAGTAGGCGGTGGCCACTGTAAATTGTAAAAATGTTCAAAACAAAAATGAATTTGAACGCTCAAATCAATGCGCCATTTTTCTGGGCGCATTCATTTTCCTACCAGAATGCGCCAGGAAAAATGGTTGTCACGTAGGTTGTTCTGCAGTGAAGTCAGTCCACGGAATTTTACGTCTCAGCCCTTTTAAAAGTTAAGTGGAAAAACTTTTGTTGTATAAAAACATGTTCGGAAAAAAAAGAAGAAAGAAAAAAAAATTGACTGCGCAGGCTGTTTTTCTGGACATTGTTTTACCCCAAGAATATAATTTTAGCTTGCTGCTGGAACTAGCTTTGATGATTCAGCTTTGATGCTGAAAAATCTTCCAAATAGGGATGTAGGCTGTGCCATATATGTCTGCCAGAGTGGCTTTCACCAGGCGCGTAGCCTGGAAAATTTTTCGGGGGGGGGGGATATGAACTTATATGTGTACTACCTGAAGTACCCGTCCTCGACGGGTTAATGAATGAAAATTTCTAAAAAGCAAGAACTTTCGTCAGCATTGTAGGAGTACACAGAATGGATGGAGTATGTTGCCAAAGTAAAGAAAGCGAAGTTATAATTTTCATGTATTGTTAAAATATTACAGGTTAGAGAGTAACTAAGTAATATCATTTCATTCGCTTGAGTCGTAATTATGTGATGCGCGAACGAATATTTACGCATATTGAAATAATTGTCGCAAAATCTCAAAACCTAATCAATATTTTTGAAAAATTGGAAGCCTAGAATTTAAGTTGAGTGACAATCTATCATGTCACCCAAATTTGTTTCATTCCCTGCAGTCTTTATTTCGGGATGCTGGAACAAATTTTCAGCATTTTAAAACGATTTTCGAAAAATCTCAAAATGTAAGCAAAATATTTTTAAAATTCAACGCCTATAAATTAAGATTAGCAAGTACCTATCCTATCACTCAATTTCGTATCATTCGTATTAATCGTTATTACGTGATGTTTGAAGAAATATAAACGTATTTTGAGAGAATTTTCACAAAATCGCAAAATCTAATAAAAATGTTTAAAAAATTGGACTCCTATAGTTTATGTTGAGCAACCATCTATCGTGTGACCAAATTTCATATCATTCGCTTTAGTCGCCATTACGTAATGCGGGAACAAAGATTCACTCAGTTTTAAACGATTTTCGCAAAATCTCGAAATCTGATCGATTTTTTTTAATTAGATGTTAATAGTTTAAAGTGAGTGACCACCTATCATTTCACCAAATATCATTTTTTCACCTTTGCAGTTATTACGTGATGTGCGAACACAAATTTACGCAGTTTGAAATGATTTTCGCAAAATCTCAAAATCTTGTCAAGATTTTTTTTTTAATTCGACGAATATGTTTTAAGTTGAGTGAGCACCTATCATGACATCCAATTTCATATCATTCGCTTCAGGCGGTTTTACGTGATGCTTGAACACAAATTTACGCAGTTTGAAAGAATTTTCGCAAAATCTCAAAATCCAATAAAGATTTTTTAAAAATTCGACGCCTATGTTTTAAGTTGAGTGAGCACCTATCATGACACCCAATTTCACATCATTCGCTTCAGTCGTTTTTGCGTGATGCTTGAACACAAATTTACGCAGCTTGAAACGATTTTCGCAAAATCTGAAAATCTAATCAAGATTTTTTAAAAATTCGACGCCTATGTTTTAAGTTGAGTGACCACCTATCATGACACCCAATTTCATATCATTCGCTTCAGTCGTTTTTGCGTGATGCTTGAACACAAATTTACGCAGTTTGAAACGATTTTCGCAAAATCTGAAAATCTAATCACGATTTTTTAAAAATTCGACGCCTATGTTTTAAGTTGAGTGACCACCTATCATGACACCAAATTTCATATCATTCGCTTCAGTCGTTTCTACGTGATGCTTAAACAAAAAAAGCGTCACTGACAGAATGACAGACAAACTTTTTTTTGAGGGTCGCATCGGATTCCCGGGTGCTTGAAACGGATAGAAATCGCAAAATTTTTGAATTCCAAGAAATGTACAGACAAAAGTCTAATTTTATTTATATAGATAAATAGACGGAATTTCATCACTAATCCAAAAATTTCGGGGGGGGGGTATATCCCGATATCCCCCCCCTGGCTTTCACAGTAACTTCAATGTCATACATTGCATGTGGGATGGGACTGAAAGATGTGGGATGGATTGCAAAACTAATGAACTTAAAAGAGCTTTAGTATTTTTCAGATTTTGGTGACTATAAAAGATAGAATGATTTTTGATTAAAGCAAGGCTAAACAAGGGCTATGTGCCTAGGGGGAGAGGAAGGGTGCCTTGACCGAAGACTTTTTAAGTTGTTCTAAAGCTTATTCACGTTCCATCCGGAGAAAACGTCCCAAACTCCAGACGGTTAGATCGACAGCCATGTGGCAGGTCCGAACCCGAGACCTTCAAACTCTGGCCCATCTACCGTGTCCACTCGGTCATGGTGGGCCTTGTATAAAAGTTAGAATTAATTTCATTCTGTCTTAACGGAAAAGTTCTATGCTCCGAACAATTATTATTTTTTTTTTCTGAAAAATGGATCTGCACAATTGCAAAATTTGACGAATCGCCAACGAAAATCCAAAAGTCGCCAAGAGGTAGCCAATACTGGAACAGCTCAGCTAAGCAAAAGGGGTACCTAACGATTATAGTGACTATGCATTGGCGACTACTTTTGTGAGGGGTCACAGCTACCAAGACAGCCGATATTTTTTCTATCCGATAAATTCACTGCAAACGCAATTTAGTAAAAGTTTGTGCACCAGGAGAGGACAGCTCACGTCACCGAATGTGTCGTTTAGAGTTGCGATCGTTTTTCCTTAAGTTTTCAGATACTGGGATCATTCATGTCATCGGACATCGGACTATTCCGACTGGCACGATGCCATCGGAAAGCTTTCCGTACCGGATAAATCGAGCCTTCTCCACTCATGACGTCACAATCCGAGAAAACATCTGTATGTACGAAACTGTCGAAATCGTTCCGATGTCGGATTCACTATCGGGAAGAATGCTGTTTTTTTATCCGACACGTCAGACGAAGGCGAAAACTTGCATTTCGATAGCTGAGAGTAGAAGATGGATGGTTTTTTTATTGCGTGTATTTTATGGAGTGTTAAGCACTCCCACTAAAAGACCCCTTTCCTCGGTAAGCTCGAGTGTCCCTGCCTGTCAAAAAGTACGCCCCTTCCTGGATGAATGCCCACGACCCCTCGGTAATTCTAAAGACAATGTCATCGTTTAAGACAAAGGGGGAGAAAGCCGCGTGTTTGGATGGGTGGATCGGTCCCAGGGGCTCTACCACCATAGTATCGGAAAGCTTTCGCCAGCGAATAGATCAAGCCTTCTCTTCTCATGACGTCACCATCCGAGAAATATCCGATATACCCTACTACGATCCTATCGCGATTGTTTCACTGTCGTATTGACTATCGGAAAAAATGCTGTTTTTTCCCGACACGTTGGATGAAAGCGAAAACTCGCATTCCGGTATCGGGGTGTACGAGATGGATGGATTTTTATTGTGTGGGTCGTGGAGTGTCAAGTACTTCCACAAACGAGAGGCTGGGCAGGCCGGATTAAAGTATGTTACGGCGATTTGGCGTGCATCCTTTGGCAAGAGTCGTTTCTCCCGCTGTTACACACTGTGCACGCTAGGGGTTGCCGCCCGCATGAAATTTTATCTCGCAGCTATGACAATGTTTTGACTGGTGTTGATAAGGGATTTTTAAGAGATATTAAACTTTAAAATTGGAACACATTTTAAGAAAGGCTGATCTATGCAAACGAAATAGTTTTTCTGCTCTTTTCGATTTATAAATAGAGCGCTCAACGTTGCCTTACGCTGAGGCCTGTTAGGTGATTATGGATGGATGCAATTTATGGGATCTGCATCAGTTATGTTTCATCCATTTTTCATTTCAAATAATTGCATTGCTTCCGCACTTTAGCATTGAAAGACTAAAGTTAGGAAGCAACGCTGGACGCATAAGGGGACTAGTCAATTTAAACATCCTAACTATCCTAATTTAAACATTGTAAAGTAGAGAGCCTGCAGGTCATGACTTGTAAAGTTCCTTTGCATGTAAACTAGATCTCTTTTTTCATTTGTGTATTACATGAAGTGTGCTTTTAAAAAAATTACAAGCAAAAAATATTCATTAGAAAAGTGTGTTTAAAATATCGGTTCTCCATCCTCTAAACCTAGCTGTGGGAATTTTCGATTAGAATAGAACGACCTCAGAATTGCTAACATTAAGATACTGTATAGGATAATTTAGGATTTTGTTTGTTTAAAAAGAAACATACAAAATATAGCAATTTTAAAAGCCAAAGTAAGGGGAAAATAAGAACGAATGAATTTTAAAAGAACATATAATTAAGACAAAAAAATTAAAAAAATTATAATGCAATATATGGGATCTGCATCAATTACATTTCATCAATTCATTTCAAATGATGCTTTTTAACTGTCCACTGTTTCTTTTTTATTTCCGTAACATATTACCTTCAAATCTAAAATTGTAATTTTAGACTGCAATTTTAAATGCATTAAAATATATATTTAGAACAATTAATCAACAAAAAAAAAAAAACAAAAAAAAATATTGCTGTTTTTCGCGGATTAACTTGCGGTGCGGGCGGCAACCCCTAGCGTGGAGTGTATAACAGCGGGAGAAACGACTCTTGCCAAAGGCTGCACGCCAAATCGCCAGAGAGCACTTTAATCCGGCCTGCCCAGCCTCTCGTCTTCCACAAAAGGACCCCTCACCCTAGCATGGTGGGTCTGTCAAAAACGGGCTTCCACTCGTGATGGATGTCTCCGGAGTCTTCAGAAATTCTGAAGACAATGCCTCTGGTTAAGAAAAAGGGGGGGGGGAGCCTAGTGTTTTGATAGGTTGATCGCTCCGAGTGTCGGATAGACCTCAAGCAAGCACAAAAATACTCGCTTGTTTTATTCGACGCTCATCGTGGTAGCACCAAAAGGAGAGTCGCGGCCATTGATCCGAAGTACCTGACTAACCGAGAGCGAGAAATATCCGTCACTGATATTCTACGACACCATGGTGGTAGAGTCCCAGTGTCGACACTGACCTAACGGGTACAAAAATGCTCAATTATTTTATTCGACACTCATCGTGCTAGTACCAAAAGGACAGTAGTAGCTTTTGATAAGGGAAGTAGAAGTTTGAAAGGACAGTAGTAGCTATCCGTCTATCCGTGAGTGAGAACTATCAGTCACTGATATTCTCAGATAGCATCGTGGTAGGGCTCCTGGATCCCCATCGGAAGGGGGGGAATTTTCAATACTGGCACCCATCGGAAAGTAACAGCGATCGCCGAAGGCACTTTCGGAACCGCGCATTTAACGTGTACGTACACCTTCTCAAAAAATCTGATGTGTACAACACATGACTTCCTTGCACGTCCATTAGATCAAAAATATTTTCGACGCACTTCCTCTAAACTTATTTGTTTGAAAGAGATAAAATATCAATAATAGTAAGGTTTAGCGATTTCTAGACAAATATTTCGATATCGCCAAGCTGAGTTCAATTTGAAATATTTCCTTCTGACACTTTATTTGGCGATATTTCACCAAAAGCCGACAAACTTGAGATAGTCTGCGAGATTTTGGGGATAGCCAAAGTAGTCATTGACCACAGACTTTCAATGAATTGAATGCATCCATACACCTCAATGTATTTAAAGTCATTTGGCTCACCCTGTAAATAAATTCTCAGTCGATTGCTGTCAAAAAAGATATGGAAAACAGTTAGATATTACAATAGTTCTAAATACAAAAGTTCAAAAATCTACGGCTTAAAGTTTTAGTGTTATACAAAATACGAAATAATTTTTGGCGCCAAATTTGGCGATATTTCGGCGAAACTCGTCAATGTCGACGAAATTTCGCGAGATTTTAAGCATGAACCAAACACAGATTATCGCCAAATTTGGCGATATTTCGCCAAAACTCGCCAAGAACGATGACAAATGGCGATACTTTGGGCATGGACCAAATGATTGACTATCGCCAAATTTGGCGACATTTCGCCAAAACTCGCCAAGGTCGAGGACAGACGGCGAGTTTTTGGGCATGTACCAAACAATGACTGTCTACAGTTGTATTATATTGAAGATGTCCATAGCCATTAAAGTACTAAAATTCTTTTCGGTGGTCCTGTAAATAAACTCTCCAGTAGATTGGAACCAAAAATCGAGATACACAACTAGATGTTACAACATTCTTATATATGAAATTTCATAATAGTTTTTGAGATTTGAGAGTTAAATATGCACACACGTACACCAAAAGTCGCCAAGCTTGGCGACTTTTGGCATAGTTCTTGAGGGAGGCACGTGACCGTGGTCGGACCATTACCTAACTTATGTGGTAGGACGGTATTGTGCTTGAAATGGATGAATGCCCCTAAAATTGCCATTGACCGTAATGTATTGGAAATCTTTTGAGTGTTCCTGTAGCAGAACTACAAATGATAAAGACACTTTTTTTAATGGAGAAATTCATTTTCTAACTCTTTACAGCATACATCACTTCTGAGTCGTTTGAAATAGCCCAATACCTCTAAAAAACGCTTTGATGAATTTCGGCCCATAGAGCGTAATGTATTTCGAATCTTTTTGGCGGTTCTGTAGATAAACTATCCAGTCGAATGGAATCGAAAGGGGGGGTGCACAACTAGATGTTACAGCAATCCTAAATATAAAGTTTCAACATTCTACGCCTAATAGTTTTTGAGATATGCGAGTTTAATGAGTTTCGGCCCATTGAGCGTAATGTATTTCGAATGTTTTGGGCAGTCCTGTAGATAAACTATCCAGTCGAATGGAACCAAAAGGAGAGGTGCACAACTAGATGTTACAACTATCCAAAATATGAAGTTTCGACATTCTACGCCTAATAGCTTTCGAGTTAGGCCAGTTTAATGAATTTCGGCCCATAGAGCGTAATGTATTTCGAATCTTTTGGGCGGTCCTGTACATAAACTATCCATTCGATTGCCACCAAAAGGGGAGGTGCACAACTAGATCATAGAACAATCCTAAATATCAAATCTCAACATTCTACGACCAATAGTTTTTGAGATATGCGAGTTACATACATACGTACGTACGTACGTACATACGTACGTACATACGTACGTACGTACGTACAGACGGCATGGAAAAACTGGCCACAGCAGACTCGCCGCTGGTCAAAATGAGTTGCAGACGCGTTTATATGATCGTGCATGCTAGCCTACGATAGGATGCATCGAAAAAAATTTTAAAATTAAATTTAGAGGTAGTCAAAATCGTTTTTTTTTTGTCGAAATTTGGCCCCCAAAATTTTTCGGGATCACATTACTTCCTTATACTACGTACAAGGAAGTAAAAAGTATTCGAGTACGAGCGACATTACCTATTTTGGCTTTGCGAATATTGGCATTACGAATTACTTATTTAAAAATACACACCTCGACAGAAAAATGAAAAGTTGTAGGTGTGCATAATCGTATTCATTTTCTATGATAAATAATTTTTACTTTCCGAACATGTACCCTGTAAGGAAAGTATTGTAATCATGAAAAAATTCGAATTCGACATTTTGGTGTATTGACACGTTTTGAGGTCTTCTGAATTCATTGATGCTATTTTTACGAGATGTATGTGTGTATGTGTGTATGTGTGTGTGTGTGTGTGTGTATGTGTGTTTGTGTGTATGTGAGTGAACACGATAGCTCCTGAACAGGGCATGCGATTGAGCTCAAATTGGGTATATATGTTATAAACCACCGTCGCAAGACCGGTATTGATTATGGTGTGTATAGGACTTACAGTTTTTCTACAGGGCTACGACCAAGATTTCTTTTACATTATGGCCTATGGGGAGAAATTCTTGAAAGTGCGCTAGCGTTTAAACGGTACATTCGATTGAGCTCAAATTGGGTATACATGTTATAAACCACCTTCGCAAGACCGGTATTGATTTTGGTGTGTATAGGACTTATAGTTTTTCTACAGGGCTACGACAAAGATTTCTTTTACATGATGGCCTATGGAGGAAAACTTTGGAAAGTGCGCAAGCGTTTAAACGGTACATTCGATTGAGCTCAAATTAGGTATACATGTTATAAACCACCATTGTAAGACCGGTATTGATTTTGATGTTTATAGGACTTATAGTTTTTCTACAGGGCTACGACCAAGATTTCTTTTACATTATGGCCTATGGGGAGACATTCTTGAAAGTGCGCTAGCGTTTAAACGGTACATTCGATCGAGCTTCCATTTGGTATATATGTTTGAATGATTCATCGATTAAAATTTATTTAAATGCTTGGTCATGATCTTAATCGTAAGTGTTCGGAAAGTCGAGTGGAGTCACTCCAGATTTTTAATATGCGAAACCGACGTAGAAAGTTTGGCTTTTACTCGAATACTTTTTCGTTACGGTGTATACTGAATGGTCTTCAGGGGTGTACAGGAATAGAACCCTCAACCTTCCACTTGCTAGTCGAACACCTTAACCAACGAGCTATGCAGGTCATGAGACTGTAACCTACGAGTATAATATACATATCGAGGGCTCGAAACGAGATTTCGCAGTTGGCAGCAAAAATATTGTGATCTTTTATTAGCTGGTATTAAACGCTGGTAAGAAACGATGTTCCGCTCACAGCAACGTCTTAAACATTCGTAATAATGGTTAATGTCCAGTTACTTTTTTTTGGGTGAGGGGGGGCTTTACTTTCAGAAAAGTGAATTGCATCAGCATTCGATCAATCACTCGAGTCATAAAATTTTAAATACAGTAGACCCCCTATAACACGGATTCGTAGAACACGGCGAAAAAATTGCGATCGTTTTCGTATGACACGTTGAAAGAGCACGGTACAGCCAACGCCCCCTAGAGAAGAAAGCCGCGGCGCTTACTTGTGACGTCACACCGAGTAGGTAAAGCAAAGCGTTTCCATTGGGTTTCAAGTCTCTCCTGCGCCGCGGGAGAGAGCAGAAACCCAATGGAAGTGCTTTGCTTTACCTACTCGGTATGACGTCACAAGTCAGCGCCGCGGCTTTCCTCTCTAGGTGGGGTTGGTACAGCACGGTAAAATGAAACAGATGTTCTGATTGCAGGACGCTTTAGCTCCTGTCATTCATAAAACTTTTGAATGGCAACACTCAACATCGCTGTATTTCTAAGGTGTGCAAAATACGTTTTTCAGCGATTATATCGCACAGTTCGCACTCCACATGGAATATAGCTCAGGCCTCGTACAACACGCATTCATTATAGCACGGAACGCATCTACCGTGCAATAGGGGACTCTGCTGTACTCGCCGCTCAATTTGTCACGGAAATTGTTGGTGATCGCCGGTCTCTGGCCTGATCTCACGACATTTGCAGTGACTTATTTCAAGACATGGTACGTGTACTTACAGACGTCAGGCAAAATCTAGTCAAAATGGACTTGCGATTGGACAAAATGGATTGTACATTGGGGTAGAGCGGAAAAAAAAAATTAATTTTGTTGAATCGTATCGAAATAGTGAGCAAGACTTGCTATTTCCCATCAGTATCAGTTAGCCAAAACCTGAATTCGATCAAAAATTATCTTCAGGTGCCGCAAACATTCGAAATTTTCACGATTTTTATCATTTTTGATACGTTTTACTTTTTATTTTATAATAGTAAAAAAAAATATTTACTTGCTTGTTTTTAGATTAGAGACGTACCTTTTGTATACAAGAGTGAAGAAAAATACTATCTGCTAGAGTAGTGATAAAATAATCGTGAACCGTTGCACACCGTTCGGGCGTTGACATATTGCAAAGAGAAAGTTCAGGGTAATCGATTGCCAGCACCTCTGTTCCCTCTCGTAAGTGTGGTGGAAGAACCAGGCTCAAGGTTTTTGGGACATTTAACTCGCTTACAATCAGACGCTTACAATCAGACAACTCGCTTGAAATTAAATACGCAATTATTGAATTCTTGCAAGAGAAAACAATCGATATTATCTAAAAAAATCTGGAGTGACTCCACACGACTTTCCGAACACTTACGATTAAGATCATGACCAAGCATTTAAATAAATTTGAATCGATGAATCATTCAAACATATATACCAAATTGAAGCTCGATCGAATGGACCGTTTAAACGCTAGCGCACTTTCAAGAATTTCTCCCCATAGGCCATAATGTAAAAGAAATCTTGGTCGTAGCCCTGTAGAAAAACTATAAGTCCTATACACATCAAAATCAATACCGGTCTTACAATGGTGGTTTATAACATGTACACCCAATTTGAGCGCAATCGCATGCCCTGTTCAGGAGCTATCGTGTTCACTCACATACACACACATACATACATACATCTCGTAAAAATAGCATAAATGAATTCAGAAGACCTCAAAACGTGTCACTACACCAAAATCTCGAATTCGTATTTTTTCATGATTACAATACTTTCCTTACATGGTACATGTTCGGAAAGTAATAAGAGTGATAGGGCGTGATCAAACTACTAATACTAGTACAGGAACAAAAAGAGGGTTAGTTACTTTTCTCCAGAAAGAGTTTGGAAAGTCTCTTCAATGGCTCATTTGTCCTATGCACTCTCTTTGAGACATTTGTTCGAGTTGCTGTAAAGAAAAACTTTGGCGCTTAGGTCATTTTTGGGAGATAACAGCTAGAAACTTGCGCTGATATTCCAAACCTCGGACAAAATCCCCGTAACCACCATCATCCGTTATTCGACAGCTTGATTATGACGTGGTAATCTCAGAAATGTCACGAACTGTTGATCATGATTATCGCAAGAATTGCTTATCATAGCAACAACGTGTTAAAGTTTGCTATCTTGTATGTATATTTTAGTCAAGGGAGAACAAGTTGCTTGAGATTTCTGGCAATTTGTCAAAAATATTGCCAGAAGTCACAAGTAAGTGAAGGTTAATTTGTCCCCAGCAGTTAACTGAATATCTGGGAACTTGGATTTCCTGACTTGTGCTGCAGATTGGGTTCTGGCTTTTACGATTTATTTTAACCCCAATTCTCGGATGTTCTTACATTTATCTGTCAGGTGCCATCATTGCTAGAATTTTTTCGGGAGTTGCATAAGTACCCTTTTCGTTGTATAACTGGGTCAGTAACATCCAACCGGGGAAGGCGCAGTGGTAACTTGATCAGCAGCCATGGCTTGAGTGAGCCATCGGTGCAGTAGTACTTGGGATTAATGTTGAACTAGAAGGGGCCATACAATTTAACCATATATTCTGTTAGTACGCGTAGGTTTACCGATGGTTTGTTATTTTCGATGTAAAGTCTAGGAATCCTGTTTGCCTCCGTAAGCCACCGAGAATGGGTAAGTTTGCCTGGGTTTCTATTAGCCAGATCTGATGAAAGAATACCATTTGAAATTGCATGAACCATTTCGAGAAGATATTTTTGGCCACTACAAAAGTCAATAAATACAGTCTTTGCAATAGGTCAATGCCCCAACGCCCGAACAGTGTGCTACGGTTCACATTGTTATTTTATCACTACTCTAGAAAATAATAATGTTTTCTTTACTCTTATTCATTCAAAGGATGAGTCAAAATACTGGGTAGTGACCTCTGGATTGCTTGAAATTCCACCACTGGAAACTGTTCGCAATCGAGCTGTTTGCTGATACCGCCCCAAAACAAGTTATTTCCCAAAGCTTTCCCTTCCCGAAACTGGAAGAAAAGCTTAAAAAGGAGCTTATTTAGGTATGTAAGACAAATGAGCATTAAAGAGGTCTTCCAAACTCCCTCTGGAGACCAGTAATTTACCCTCTTTTTGTTCCTGTTATTACATTCGATCACACCCTATCACTATTTGTTTGTTTGAAAGACACAGTTTTGCGAGATCTACAGCACTTTTATGGCTGTCATCTCAGTTGTTCATAACTACACAATCATATTTATTTATATCAAAGTACAATTGACAATTTTACATCCACGCCCAAAGCCGGGAGTCGAACCCGAGCCCAAAGGATGGTAGTAGGGCGCGCTAGCCACTACACCGCCTGGGCGGCCCTATCACTATTATTTTAGATACATCAATTGTTTTCTCTTGCAAGAATTCAATAACTGCTTATTTTATTTTAGTGTCTGATATTTATTGAGTGTAGGTGTTTGATTCTAATGTTAAGTGCCCCAAAAACATTTTTTCTCACCACATTCACGAGCGGGAACACAGGTGCTGGTGATCGAAGATTGCCCCGAACTTTTTCTTCGCAATAGGTCAATGCCCCAACGCCCGAACAGTGTGCTACGGTTCGCATTGTTATTTTATCTCTACTCTAGAAAATAGTAATGTTTTCTTTACTCTTATTTATTCAAAGGATGAGTCTCTACTCTAAAAACAAGCACGTAAATAATTTTCTTACGATTATAAAATCAAAAATCTGGAGTGACTCCATGTCGATCATGAGTGTTCGGAAAGTCGATGCCAGACTTTCGTCTGGCATCGACTTTCCGAACACTTACGATTAAGATCATTACCAAGAATTTAAATAAATTTTAATCGATGAATCATTCAAATATATATACCAAATTGAATCTCAATCGAATGTACCGTTTAAACGCTAGCGCACTTTCAAGAATTTCTCCCCATAGGCCATCATGTAAAAGAAATCTTTGTCGTAGCCCTGTAGAAAAACTATGAGTCCTATACACACCAAAATCAATACCGGTCTTGCGGTGATGGTTTATAACATGTATACCCAATTTGAGCTCAATTGAATGTACCGTTTAAACGCTAGCGCACTTTCCAGAATTTCCCCCCATAGGCCATCATGTAAAAGAAATCTTTGTCGTAGCCCTGTAGAAAAACTATAAGACCTATACACACCCAAATCAATACAGGTCTTGCGACGGTGGTTTATAACATATATACACTTTTGGAGCTCAGTCGAAAGTACCGTTTAAACGCTAGCGCATTTTCAAGAATTTTTCCCTATAGGCCATCATGTAAAAGAAATCTTTGTCGTAGCCCTGTAGAAAAACTATAAGTCCTATACACACCCAAATCAATACCGGTCTTGCGACGGTGGTTTATAACATATATACCCAATTTGAGCTCAATCGCATGCCCCGTTCAGGAGCTATCGTGTTCATTCACACACACACACACTCACACACACACACATACATGCATACATCTCGTAAAAATAGAATAAATGAATTCAGAAGACCTCAAAACGTGTCCATACACCAAAATCTCGAATTCGAATTTTTTCATGATTACAATACTTTCCTTACATGGTACATGTTCGGAAAGTAAAAATGACAAAAATGGTGAAAATTTCGAATGTTGGAGACACTTACGGCACCTGAAGGTAATTTTTAATTGAGTTCCGGTTTTGGCTACTAGATACTGATGTCAAATAGCATGTTTTGCTCACTATTACGGCACCGAGAAAAATAATTTTTTTGGTCCACCCTATTGTACATGCATATATATATATTCGAACATACGTACGTTCAGTCGTCTCGTAAAAACTCTTCGAAATAAGCTCAGAGCAGGGTGTAGATAAGGATCAGAATATTGAGTGGCACTACCAAAAATTTAGAGGCACCAAACTTTTCCCATCCTACTATATATGCTTATGCTGCTTGCTGACTCACTCTCTAATAATTCCGGGCAACCACTCGAAAGTAAAACTTTTACCTTCATGTCTCCAAGAAGGTTAAAAAGCGCAAATATATTACAAAGCACGAGAAAAAGTGTAATTACATCTATGCCGTTAGTACGATGCGCTTCAAATTTTTCATAATTGCGTATAAAAACACAGAAAACAATCTATGCTACTATGAAAATCTGAAAATCCACCCGTTCCCCCCATTTTTAAGCGATTTTTCGCTCTTTTCAGCACCATTTTATTTCCGAGAGTCAAAAAAGGGAGTCATTTGCGTGACAAAATGAGCTGTTTCGAGTGACAATGAAGTCCTACCGAAATCACGGTTATCAGGCTTTGAAAGGAAAATGGCGATTCCAATTCGCTTAAAATAGTTTTTCCAGATAATAGTTTAATTTCTTTTTTATTAAGATGATTTTCTTTGTATGAAGCATTGATAGAAGAGGGTCTGTTTACATAAAACGAAATCTTTCGAATCCGAAAAGTTTTCTCGCGTTTCCAGAAGAGCATGAAATTCGATTTGGATCAATAATAAAAAATTGAATATGAACTTATTTGTTTTAGGTGGACGAAGATTGAATAGATTGAGTGATTTTCGTCCAATGCTTTTTCTAGCTCCCGTTGTAATTGGCTCCGCAACTTGCTTTGACTTCTAGTCTTTCAAAAACGTGGAAATGTAATATTTGTGTGTTCTACCGTGCTCGGTCTGTCCGCTTTGCAGCAGAAAGGAATTACGGTTCGAGAACATTCTGTAGACGGTGTATTGCAAATCGTGTAAGATTGCGGGAAAATAGTCGAATGTTGTACCGTTGGGTGCTTTTGGCTTAAATTTTCATAACGGACATCTTTAGCAACAGCTACCAGTAAAAAAAAATTAAAGACATCCGATATCAAGGATCCCGCGCTTTTTCTAACACTCAGCTCATTTTCTTGTCGATCTATTATCTTAAGTTTATTCAAAAAGCGTTGTTATACCGAGTTGTGGGAGCTCGTATTGCTATTGAACAAAGACTTCATATATTTAGTTCAAACTGCTATAGAAGTGTTTCCTCTGTTTTTTTAAACTATAATTTATTCTTTTACAACTTTACCTCACTATATAGAGACCTGCACGGGCCTGAAAATTGAGTCCCGGCCCGGCCCGAGCCCGAAGATTCTTGAATTTGTAGGCCCGGCCCGGGGCCGTAGCACATTTGAAACTAACATCACGGCCCGGCCCGTGCGGGCCCATAATTGAGGAACAAAAATTCGAAAATTCCAGAATTTTTTAAAAATATAAAGACCAGCAAATAGATCGATAAATAAATATCTTTCCGGCATTTTATATTAAGTAAAGTTATTAATGTTAACTACTACATTAAATTAATACTAATATTAAAATAACCACCATTTATATGCATATATATTTTGAAAAATAGAATATTTTTAATTAGATGTTAATTCATGAAGTAGGATAATGTGGAAATCTCCGGTCGACCTGGAATCGGAACATAGCTGTATCAGCTCGGTTCTTTAGGTATATTAAGTTATTAGGTATACTAAGTTTAAGTTAAGTGGTTATTTTAATATTAGTATTCTCGGTATATTAAGTAAAGTTATTAATGTTAACTACTACATTAAATTAATACTAATATTAAAATAAACACCATTTATATGCATATATATTCTGAAAAATAGAATATTTTTAATTAGATGTTCATTCATGATGTAGAATAATGTGGAAATCTCCGGTCGACCTGGAATCGGAACATAGCTGTATCAGCTCGGTCTGTCGCCATCATAGGCGCCTATACATTTTTTTTACAATGGTATACAAAAGGAAAACAGATACCTTTTTCTAAGTGCAACAAAATTTGAATACTTTCCCACACCAATCTTTCAAAGTAAACAGAGTAATAGCCCTACGATTCCATAATTTATTACCTACAGAAGCCAATTTCTAAAAATACTGTCTTTTTTTTTTCAGGTTGCAGGAAGGGTAGGGGAAAAAAAAAACTAGACACGAGTCTGGCCCGGCCCGACCCGGCCCGCTGACAACAGATTTATTATTCCCGTACCCGGCCCGCGCTTTCATGGGCCGGGCCGGCCCGTGCAGGTCTCTACCTCACTATCACAGTGCTTTATAGTTGATCGAATTTCTATAATCCGCACTTGGTAAAGTCCCAGCGATTCCACATTTTGAGAAGCTCTCTTGTATTTCGTATATCTTTTATAAACCATGGCTCTGTAAGATCTCAAGTAGAGGCTGCCCGAAAACCAATTTCTCCTACGGAATTTTGAGTACGAGTCAACTCTGCCGTAGAAAAACTGGCTGAAATCGAAGTTAAAAGTAGCCAGGAACGGCTAAAAATGTTTTGAAGCTGAGAAAAAAAATGAATTATTCTTTGGCGTTTACTTTTAAGTGCTTTGCTGCTGAAATATACTTGTCTGCAAGTGTTTTTTTGAGTCATTTGGACTTTCACATTTTTAGCTACTTCTGGCAACTTTTAACCTCAATTTCGGCCACTTTTTCTCCGTCAGAGTTGGCAACACTGATGATTATGGGTCAGGAAATAGCGCCGCAGCAGCGAAGGGGCAAAACTTTGCTCGCACGCAATAACAGAGCTTATCGGGCAGCCTGCACTTTAAAAGATCTTAGGGAGCCATGTATGAGCATTCGTTTTTCAAAATAAGGTTTAACTGTTCCTTACAACATTGAGACGACCTATGTGTTTAGTTTAACGTTTGATTATGTACTTTGCTGTGTATCTCTTATTGTTCTATTCGCTGATGCAGATTTTGTACTTACATACTATCCCGTCAAACACGACCCATTCGTTTACATCATTTTGACAGTCAAACACACAGCTAGCGCAAAGACAAAAGGATTAGTAGCGGAACACGGAATTTGTTTCGTTTATCAGGTTTAACGTCACAGATTGGAGAAAATTACGGGTGAAATTGGTCAACGGGATAATATGCAGGTATAACCGTTTACATATTATCAACATTTAACAGCAACACAGAAATAATTTATGATTGTATATCTACTGTCCATGGGCGCCTACAGAATATTTTCCGGGGGGGGGGGAAAGACTACTTCAGTGTATAGTTACCATGTTGGAAAGAACAAAAAAGCAAGGGAAAACACTGCAAACAAAAATCCAGGGAGGGGCAAGTGCCCCCCTTGCCCTATGCTGCCGGCGCCCATGCTACTGTCTAGTAGACATCAAGATGGTACTTTCCTAGCCCGTCACCCTCGCCAAGCTGAAGGCATTTCCCAAATTTCTAATCCGGTACTCTTAAGAACGATAACTTCCTAATCCAGTAGGGAAGTCAAATCCCACCCCGTATCCACATGGGAAAGCATTCTAATTGGCGAGGATGATACATGGGCTAATATGAACAGCTGTAAAGATGATTGAAATTAGACAATCATAATTCTTAGATTATTCGTTAGTAAAATTTTTATTTTTGAAGGTATACATCCTGCATTGTGTTTACAGCGGCAGAAAGTTTTTATGAGAGTTTACATAAGGAAGTTTACAGTGAGGGTTTACAGCAGTTACAGTTTGTTTACAGCAACATTTACAAAAACTATTTTTGTATTAATTGAACATAGCATAATTAATTGCGACAAGAAACTTTATCCCATCCCGCATTTGATATCGATCAGCTCGATTCCGGCTATTTACGTCATCGTGACTGGTAGGTAAGAATGACAAACGCCAGCTTTGTAGCAGCTTTCACACAGTTTTACGAATCTAGACTGTTTGGGGAAAAAGAAGCTTTAACAGAGATAATTTCATAAAAATCTTCCACCAGAAAAGCGAGAAAAGAAGCTACTCCGTAAGCGGGGGCATGTTTAGTTGGCATTTTTTTTTTTTTTTTTTTGTAAGTCTATTGTAAGAAAACATAAACCCAAAACTACAATAAACTTATTTAAACACCTTATTAAAACCTTTCTACTCATATTTCAAATGCAATATAAAAGAAGTTAAACATAACCTAAACACTAGCTCTACGCCGACACTACACTGCCCCCGCTTACGGAATTTATCCCTTTAGAAAATATAATAATTATACAGCACCGGAATATAAATTATCTACAAGCACTATTTTGGCTCAGAGATTTGTGACAAGCAGTTACTTTGGCCGAAAGCAAATTATTTTATGAAAAATAGAATTAACAGAAAAAATTGGAAAAAAAAGGAACACCTTGGATATTTAACGCCAATGGCGACTTTTCATTCTTTGCTCTTTGCGTATGTGCTTAGTTGAGAATCGCTTCTATTAAGCACATACATAACATTTTGATGTCAAATATTTATTATGCGTCGTTATTTCTAACATGATAAGCGATTTAAAACAGGATATAACCGTTATTTAATTTTCTTACCTTCAATTCGCAAGTATTAAATATTGATCCCACAAATTATTTCATTGATACACAAACTTTATATCATTAATACACGTGAAATTTAGATTAACTAATGTAAACTACTGATTACTTAGTTGATTCGTGATTGGTTAGTAAATTTATCAAATAATATAAACTAGTGATTACTTAGATGAGTTAAAATCACATTTACCAGAAAAGGAAACGGCTGTTGCATTGAAGTACTTGAAGATGAGATACCTGAAAGGAAAGTAAAGGAAAATATACAAAATAAAAAACATAATAATTTCAAAAAGCTCCATAGGGAGTTAATAAACCATAAAAAATGAAATAATAAAATCTATATATAAATATATTAATGTTGTATAGTATAAAGATCTCTTGAGATTGAGCTCCAACTTAATCTCAAAAATATTTTATTTGAATGAGATTCAATGGAATTTGCCAACAAAGAAAAAGTAATTTTTCAAATTCTTTTCCTATTGTTGACCGTTTAAATTCGTTCAAATGCAAACTTTTAAATCGGTTGCTATTCGAAAAAAAACCCCAAATTCACATAGTTATGTACTCCTTGTTTCCTGGAGCCTATCACAAGTTCATCCTATTTGAATCCCAATGAAAGTGATGCAATTCTTGCGTCACAACTTTGAAATAATTTTAAAATTAATTAGCCCAAGGAGGTTGCTGTGAGCCTAACTTTTTGAAATCGCAAGTGAAATCGATGTCATTTCGTCACGAGTCTAAAATTGCATTAGAAACCCAGTGAGGTTAGCAGATTCTGAAGCAAAAAATTGCATCTTGATCAAAATAGTTCCGAAATTTTTCATATTTCGGTTTACTGGATTTATGCTCCCTGTTGCTATTTTGAGCGAATCTGAATTTCTCCACTGGTGAAGTCATTTTTAAACCAGAGCCTGTTAGCTTGTGAGTAGAGATTCTAATGCAGTTATAAACTCCTGGACGTCAAACTGACGTCTATTTCGTCGTCGACTTGTGACGCCATTCAGTGTTATTTGACTGTTCTTTTTTCAGAATCCAAAGAGGATAATCATTTCCCTTTAAGGTTGCCATTAAAATTGTTCTTCATATATTCTTACGCCTAATCCTTGACCAATTGGCTTCTTTAGCACCGCGAAATATTTCATATGGCCTTGGTGGCCAATACCCGAATTCAGAGCTGTCAAGTCTCCGGCTTTTTTCGGGAGATTTCCCACCACTAATTTTTACTGACAAATTTATGGTTAAAATAAGTCCAAATATTTAATGCAAAATAAAACTGTCTAAAAATTGTGGTGGAAAATCTTCCGGAAAAAGCCGGAGACTTGGCAGCTCTGCGAATTGTATCTATCGCGGTTGCTTGGCAGTTGAATTTTGGGGTATAGCTTGGATGCTTGCTACCAGTGCGAGACAAAATGAATAAATGGAGAGCTGGTTTAATGGCAACATTAAAGGCAAAGGATTATCGATCACGCGCATGCGCAAACCATCAAAAATTAAACGTCGCCACCAGTGACAAATATTTAAGCTGTTCCATCAGTTATTATTATAAGCACTTACGTATTATCCCGGCGGTCCGCCAAGACGAGCGATTTTTCACCAAGATAAATGCCGGACACCGGAAAGTATTTATGCTTTGAGATACAGGCAACAGTTGGGCAACAGTTTGGCAGCAAAATTTGGCGAAAAAATAGTTTGACCGCGGGAATCATACGTAAGTACCTTATTATATTGCCTAGTTTTTTTTTTTTTTTTTCGGAATTCGTGTCTAAGCCTTATTCTGAAGTTATTAAAGGAACAACTTGGATATTTATTGCCTTGGATATTTATTATTATATTTATTGGATATTTATATAATGAAAAATTCGCCATTTACTGCCCATGGCGAATTTTTCTTTCTTTATAGAGATATAAAAGTAATGATTGAAACATTAACTTAGAGCAGCTCTTGTCCCAGTGGATGTGTTCGCCATAGTTGCAGTTATCGCAAGTATGAAGTTGAGTGTCTCCGTTTGTGTGGGCCTTATTTGTCCGAACTTTTGAAACTGTTCTTCGCTCTTTGCTGTGCTTTGTTGTTTGTTGGTCTGCAAGAGTCTGGCAGTGCAGTTTTTTTTTTTTTTTTACTAGTCCGACTAGTATTTTACAGCTTCTAACTTTCGATACAAACTGGGCCAGCAAAAACTGGCAGTCAGAATTTTAAAATGTAGGATGATCTTTATTTTATTATACCCTTTGCCTTTGATGGGGTTTCGTTAATCCACACGCACAGGTTAATCCATAAAAAGACATAAAATAACAGAAAATATTCTGAAACAGTGAAAGAGTGTGTGTGTGTGTGTGGGGGGGGCGTTCGCTGGAGTCCCGATTCAACTTGCCCCGCATTCAGTGTGCGTACTGTACCCCGTAACATCATATTTTCACAAAATGAAAGGCGTAAACTTTTAAGCTTATAACCAATTGAAATAAATCACGAATGGAGTAGATAAAGTTAATCATGCACTGTGGGAAAACTACGCAAGTTAAATCGCGATTATTAAGATGAATATTAGAAATTAGAAAAGGAATAAAACTACAAAGAGTCACTTGTCAGTGCAAGAAATAAGCTAAAAATCGTCGAAAATGTCCACTGTACGTGGATGTACACTGCAAAACTATAATGGTGTTTGGAGAAAGAAAAATTATTCTGTTGTTAGTTGCGTAGTCTATCGATCCACAAAAGATTGACGCGAGACAAAGAATACGAAAACCGCTAAAAAGGTTTGTCTCGTCTCGCTTAACAACTGTTAATCTCGGTCCCGTCCCGTTTCGTCTGGCATCCATACGTCGTTATTAGCAACGGGCCTGCGTATGAGTTGCCATCACTAAAAATGAGTTTATCATTGAGGCCTGTTTTCCCCCAGTCACAGTGTTCTATTTTATTATTCTAAGTATTATAAATGTTATATTATTTTATTATTTTAAAACAATTTTTTATACTTTTGTCGCACTAAAGAACTTTAGATGTAGGTAATCGTTTCGTGAATCTTGCGCCATTTTCTTTCATGAAAATTTATCCTAAAATTCGAAAATTTTGCTCTGAATGTAAAGGTACGTGAACACTTTTAAAATGTATTTAAAAATTCTAAAAATATGTATGTAAATCATGTTTAGTGAATAATTACTCATGTGTTATTTATAAATAAATTATTTTAATCAGAAATCGCGTATTATTTACTTGAGTAGTTTTTATTCTTGTAAATAAGCATCACGTTGTGATACTATTTAGACAATTTAATTTTGCCAGTTGAAAATGTTATTTATCAGTTATATATGCCTTGATTATGTGATTCAGACTTACATCTGGTACAGTGCAGAAATACAGTAAATTATAAATTATTGATTTTTGCCCGTTTATACAGAAACTTCAAATGTAGTTAATATTTTGTACAAGCGTTCATTATGCTTGCTCAATTCCAAAGTTCCATTGAGAAAGCGATAAAAGAATAATATATACTATATGAAATGTCTTTATTAAAGAATAATTAATTCAGGGATCGCGCTATAGAGCGTATTTTATCAATTTTCTCCAATATACAGGATATCCCGAAAACACAGAAATGCGCTTTAATACATCATTTGTTAAAGATTAATCTTGAATTGTTTAAAATAACGTAGGAAATACGACTACGTTCATGAAATATTCATTATAAAAATGTCTTTCTCATTTGTGTATTTAGTTATTTTAAAGTATATTAAATATCCACTTGTGAAAGTAAAATAAGCAATCGTGAATCATGAGAGTAAGCGCTACTTTGTTTTTCCTTCAAATTATATGCATCTATTTTCTTTATGTCAATATGTATCATAGCAAACAAATTAATCATGAGTTCGTATGATTGTTCGTTGAATTAGTAATACAATTACTACTTAAAACTATATTAAATAATGTTTGAAAGCACTGGGAAGGTTAAGAAATGCCTGATGTATACGTGAAGACTCGAGCATCCGTAGGCCTCTTTGGATGGCTCATCAAAATACACGCGCAGGCCCGTTACTAATTGCGAAGGCCCCGATCCATATCGACTATCCACAAACAGACAAATTATGAGGACTTCGCCATATTACCTCTATGCTGTTCCCCCACATTTAGTTGCTCGCAGTTTCGAAGGGCGAATTCGAATGCAGAAGGGGATATGGGCAGAAAGTTGCGCAGGGCTCACTGAACTGGACTTTGGGATCTAAAGTAAGGAAAAACAATTAAGAATCAAGCCACCATTATTCATTTTCTTTATGGAAAACAAAACGGCTCGTTTGTGACTATCGTTTCTCTTTGTGTTCCGATCCGGATTTAAAATTTGTTTTCCGCCAGACGGCGCACTTAGTCGCCAATGCTTGTTTGAAATGTAATAGAATAGATCTTCAATAAAGCTACAAGTGAAAACAAACTCGTGTCGGCTACTGCTTATCCTCCGTTCACCTTGATTCCGAAACTGTTCGCAACTTCGAAGCTTTCCCTTTGCTTCGTATCCTCACCCCTATTTTGCCACTAGACTCGTTCAGTTAGCGCATGCGTGTTTGCGTCCATGGGCACGCTTAATCTGGGTGAACAGTAACTAAGAGCCTCCAGTATCCCTTTCGAGGAAGTTATGTGGTGTCCACATCAGATTTTTCGTTTCTTTTAATCTATATAAATAAAGCAATGTGTAAACAGTCCGTTAGTTAGTTTGTCATGTTAGTTTGCCATCTGTGTTTCGCGTAGCTCGCAGACGGGTGATCGTAGACGTACCAAATTTTGTACGGAAATTCTCCAGGACGGGTCCCGACACACCTCGAAGCGATTTTTTCAAAATTAGAATTATTTTAGGAGATATCGATAAAAAACCGTGTCGCAAAAGGATCATTTTTGTTCTCGCCATTTCGCAATTGTAACCCCGCAGTGAAAAGAGCGAGGTTTGAGCATATCTAAGTTGCCATGTTTGGCAAGTTTATTTAAATTATTCAGACTCTTGAAGTAAAAATAAAAGCATAACGATTTTTTTTTTGTTTGGATTATTTGTAAGATTATTTCTTAATTAAAATATCGTGTGCATGTGAAATAAGAGCAGGAATGAAATGATTTATACTCAAAAGAAATGTGCAACTTTTTAATTTGGCGAAAAATTAAAGGGTTGGTGTGCGATTTTGAGAAGATGTGATTCTAGCGCCAAGCGCTATTTATCGTCTGCTTTTGCTACTTGAATTATGAATACACCAGAATGAGGTTTTAAATTTTATTTCAGTTCGAATTGTACATTTTTCTACGCAGCTTTTTCCTATCTTTTTCTAATATATTACACCCAGAAAGAAAATTGTTAGAAATATCGATTTTAATTGTGTTTAATCACACTCATCAATAATGATATACTTTCCAACTTGATGGAATAAGGGAAGAAAATAGGGAAGACCCATGGATTATAATACGCTTTTAATACATAGCACTTTAGTGTGTATTTAAAATCTGAAAGTGTTTCATATTTTCTTAGTTTTTTCCCTTTCCATTTTTTATAAAGGCCAATATATCCAGAAGCTCTTCAGAATTAATATAGGACGAAAATAATTTGTTCCTTTTTGTAGGTTTTTATCATTTAACCATCTCATTTTTGCAACCAAAGACGGCCCGACACAGTAAGCATCGCATCGGGGCGCCGGCTTCGAAGTTGCGTCATTTCGAACACAAAAACTAAGTAGAGCATAAAAGGGGGCGTCTTTTTTATATTAGCAGGGGGCGCCACTCACCCTAGGGCCGCTACCGTTTTTAACCATCTTAATTTTAAATTCCATTCAGAATCTGAGAGGTTTCAGTGCCAACACGCTTAAATCTATTGAGTAAAATAATAATCGAACGGAGTCTATTTTTACTCAATTTTTGACTTCAAACAGCCATTCTCCCGATTGAGTAAAATTTGCCCCATTCATCGACAACTATCAATGGAGCGAAAAATTCTCAATTTTTGAGCATTCTACAACAGCTCCATTTAGGCTAAATAATAATTTGATTCATATAGCTGTACTCAATTATGATTATTATTTAAGCTATAGAATGAGCGTTTTTGCAAAATCAGCCCTTTTTTAATTAACATATCTGTACTCAATTAAGATTATTATTTTAAGCTAGAAAAAGGGTGTTTTATAAAAATTTGCTGTTTTTGATTAATATATTGAAGGATTCGTTTTCTTCATTTTTTTATTATCAGAGCTGTAATCTATGATTATAAGCCCGAGAAAGTAAATTTTAAATCGAGGCAAATACATTACATATATCTTAATACACTATAAAAAAGTATTTTTTTTAATAAATAGAATATAATTTTACTATAGTCTCTCGTTATAAAACGAATTCACAGTACCGTCAGAATACAGAAATGCAATCATGGTTAAACCAGCTGTGAGATTTAATTAAAGAAGCAACCCAATTTATTGACATGAAAAAGGTAAAATACTACTTACTCACTTTGGGTGGAGATATCCTAACTTCATTTGTTTTACAACAGCTTTTTATAATCCAATCGTAAGAAACTGTGTCATTAAAGCGAAATCTTTACCTAAAGCATCTCCTCCATATCTAGGCTGAATTTATTTCACAACTCTGAATATGAAAAAGATGCATTTGGTATTCGGATATAACATAAAATTATCAACAGCGAATACACACACAACTGTGCCCGACTATGAACCGTTAGCCGTTGAACAGCGTGGGTCACGTGACAGTAATAGGATATGGGTCGTGGGAGAGAAGAGACAGACAGAATACTCAAATCAAAGACGGCCCGAGGGGCGTGCGGGGCCCCAGGCGAAGCACATGAGCGGGGCCTCTTCTCTATCATGTGTTATGAGATAGCAATAAAATAGCCCAGGAGCGGGGCCTCTATAAGCGCGGGGCCTTAGGCGATCGCCTACATTCGCACCCCCTTGGGCCGGCCCTGCTCAAATAGACAAGATTTTTGCGGAAAATGAGTTAAATAGAATATAGCGGATGGGGAGTGCTGGGGCGAATTGATGCATTCACAAATTATTGTCTTGAATGAGTATTTTTTGGCGTAAAAGGATTTAAATCGGCCGACAAGAAATTTAATCAATAAATGAGTGTTAGTTTTAATCAATAGATTTAAGCGTGAAGGAAGCCGGTGAGGAACAGGGTTCTCTCGGAACAGGATTTATTAAGATGGCGAACCAACTGGTTGCCGGAGGCGGCTAGTTATAGAATAAATAAAACGAACTCCTTTTGAAACATAATAAATGTTCTTGTTCTTTCTTAGCAAGTAAATCAGAAAGTATGAATTATTAATGAGGCCAATTATGAATAAAGGCTCTACATGTATGATTGCATATTGCATTTTGAATAGAGTTTTTATTTGGTATCTCCTCGCGTTGTAATTTTTAAAGGATCAGCCACTCGCTTTTAATAAAAGGAATAATATCCAGTACATTAAAGGGTCGATTTCGCTCGCTATGAAATCGGGGTACTTCAGCACGTAGTACCTTTTTATGACATCAGAACGACGTCATTCTTTTAACATCAGATTAAATCAGGCTTCAGTGATTTAGAAGGGGGCTGGGTTAATGATGTGAAGAGGATGACGCCATAAACTTTAATTTATTTCGAAAGGAAGGGCGATAAAAATGAGACATTAAGGAGAAGCTATTTTAAAGAGAAAACTACGATGAAAAAGCTGAAAATAATGAGCTTGTGAAATATGTTTCCATAGAAAAGAACTCTTCGAAAATGATTTTTGGGTATTATTTTTCTGTTCCGAACATCAAATTTAAGTAGACTATCCACTCGAGTATTTACTGGAGACATATGTATATTTTTTAACTCTCCAAAACAATAGTTTGACAATGAAGAACGTACTTTATTTTCTTTATACAAAGATAAATATTGTCAAGTGCGTCGATTATAAACCATTTTCTAACGCAAATGTCTTATTCTTGGGTCAATGTATCGCGACCAAACCTAGCGAAATTTCAGGCAAAATCTCAATAACATAATTTTGAGGGAGCCTGTAAAAGAACTTTAAATGTTATTTTCATACTTTGAAGAGTAAGCCGTTGCAAACGTGTTTATAGATTTTATTGTACTGTACTTGAAACGGATGAATGAATATAGAATTTTTCGTAGCAAAATTTAACTGCAAATGTCACTAGTGCCCAACTGAAAATCAAAATTTTTTTTTCCCGGCACTGCACTTATTGAACAGTGCTTAAAGTGGATAAATGTCACTAAACAAGCATAGACCGTAACGTGTTGGACTTCTTTTGAATGCTGCTGTAGAAGAAGTATAAATAATACCGACACTAATTTTGACTGCAAGCTTTAATAACATGCATCAATTTTGTTCTTGTTTTAAATAGCCGAATGTTTCTGAAACACGCTTTAAAGAGTGACTGCCCGCAGAGCGTGATGTACTAAAATTCATTTGGGTGTTTCCGTAAAGAAACAATACAGCACACGGTACAGTACATAATAACATGCAGGTTGTCCGAAATTAAACGACCCTGCTTTAAAGTTGTCTACAGACGAAACTATTGCTGAGAAAGTTAAGAAATTTTGTGTAAGGCATAATAAAGGTATGGGAATTTGTTTGTGCGAATAATAATTAAAAAAACTAGTTCAATGTTCACCACCAGGGAGCTTTTTTAATGAATTACACATTTAGCGTACATTTATGATAGTTGAGAAGTATTAAGGCCAACCATGTTCAACATGACGGGCATCACTGTCAGCTACTGTCTGGAACCGTAAGAGAGCATCTTCCATAGCTGACCACAGTGTGTTGGGGGAAGTTACGCAATGTTGTGAAATGCCGTCTTTAACCCTTTGAGGCGCAACCCTTTCCCAATGCTGAAAAAAGGGAAGCCGTTGCCATCGCTCGACTTAACTACCAGCAAGAGGGCGGACGATCGAAACGTTCATCGCCTGCCACAGATCTTAGAAACCCATTTTTGGACGACAGCTGGCTGTGCCGGCACAGCCAGCTGTCGTCAAAAAAGGGTCTGTAGATCTGTGGCACGCGATGAACGTTTCGATCGTCCGCCCTCTTGCTGGTAGTTAAGTCGAGCGATGGCAACGGCTTCCCTTTTTTCATCATGGGGCAATCTATCCAGCTGTTCTCGCATTCTTCCATTTTTCAGCCGATGTCAGTGCTGTTAAAAAGAATCGTGACCATTTTTGTTGCGGGAAACAACGTGGTAAAAATTAAAGGATTCTCGTGGAGCTCTGTCACCCGCTACTATTTTTATAGAATTCCAATCTATTCTTCCTGACCGGCAACAGTCAAAACGTCTGAGTTTCGAGTTCCCAGAACGGGAAAACTGCGCGTTAAAGGGTTAAACACTTTCCAACAAGGTTGAAAAGTGTTTACAACTTCGATGTCTGTCCATCTGCGTTCTAACTGCCGTAAACTAGCATCGATTGCGACGAAATTTATGATCGGGATGTCAAAAATTAAACGACCCTATTTTAAAGTTGTCTACAGACGAAACTATTGTTGAGACAGTTATGAAATTTTGTGTAGGACGTGATGAAGTGTGCGGGAATTTGTGCGAATGAAACAAAATTAGTTCAAATATTCGCCACAATAGGGCGTCCCATGGCCTCCGCGATCCCCCAGACCTCACACCATGCGACTTTTGGCTTTGGAGGAGTTGGAAACATTTGGTAAGCCGTGATCATCCAGGAACTTTGCCTGATCTTAACCCTCCAACGCGCAGTGTTCCCGCTCTGGGAACACCCAACTCTGGAGTTTTGACTATTGCCAGTCACGAAGAATAGATTGGATTTCTATAAAAATAGTTGCGGATGACATAGCTCCACGAGAATCCTGTACTTTTTAGCACGTCGTTCCGGTAAAAAAATGGTCACGATTCTTTTTAACAGCACTGAAATCTGCTGAAAAATGGAAGAATGCGAGAACAGCTGGATAGATGGCCCAATGCTGAAAAAAAGGGCAGCCGTTGCCATCGCTCGACTAGAACGACCAGCAAAATGGCGGACGATCGAAACGTTCATCGCTTGCCAGGCACAGCCAGCTGTCGTCCAAAAAAGGGTCTCTAAGATCTGTGGCAGGCGATGAACGTTTCGATCGTCCGCCCTCTTGCTGGTCGTTAAGTCGAGCGATGGCAACGGCTGCCCTTTTTTCAGCATTGGGAAAGGGTTGCGCCTCAAAGGGTTAAAACATTGCGCCATTTTCTTTTCTCGCTCTCCACGTGCCATACTAAATAGACTCAATAGCGTTAGACGAAAGCAATAATCATACGTTTTCAGTTCCATATATTTCTTAAAGGATGTAAGGGGAATCGACAAAACGCTTCGAGAAAAAATACGGCTTTATGCTTTCTTGTATGAAAGAATTCCCCCTCCCGAATCTTCTATGAAAGCTTCTTTGGACTTCTTTTCAGATTTTTCTCGGGACCTCTTGGGAAATTTTTGAAAATGGCAGGATTATGAAGAATACGGCCTATTGAAATCTAGAGGAAGAAGAAAAAAATTACCGTGGAAATTGGAAAGCGCTTTTTCACTGTAAATTATGAGAAATGATGTGACAGAATTTCAAGTTATTTTCCTATTTTACAGCACGATCAATAATAATACTATGGGAATGTTTCAATTTCGAAGATCCCAATGCAAAAGTTAACCTTTTATATGGCCAGCAGATTTGAAAAATACTCGATGAAGGATATTATATTTTTAGGAAATCATGCAACTTTTGAACAGCTTTTTGAAAAATTCAATCGCAGTAGAAATTCGGGAAAAATTTAGGATATCTCTTGAGAAGTTGTACTGTGAACGCTTACTATAAACCTGTAGGATTTAAAAAATATTCAGGAAAAAAACATTTTGGAAGGCGATTTTTATTGCTTATGAATTATTTTCTGAATGTTGCACGAGACGTACGGCTTTACTAGTAGAATTAGTTCATAATGCGTTAGGTTAAAAAATCACGATTCATTCTTTCGAGTGCTTAACATCATTGGCTTGTTTCGAAAGCTATTCAGGAGTCTTATGACGCCTGTAAGAAAATGACGATTTTTTTATGAAAAATATAAATAAATTGTTCCTAAATGATATTTCTTCTTTCGGCGCATTAGTTGGCGAGATTTATAATACTCATTAAAAAGTTTATTAATTGCATTTTGAAACATAATATTAGCTTTTATCTGCTTATTGGATCCATGTTCTTTTCTCGCATTCCTCAAAATCTTACAAGAAACTGGCACGTTCCTGAAAATTCGAGAAGTTCTGTCAATTAATCAACGACAAACAAAATACAGTATAAGATTTAATAAAATGCATTACTTCTTTTGGTTTTTTTAAGTCCGTCAACCAGTTTTATCCACCTGCCAGGGTTCCCGCTAGAGTGCGAGACCGCGAGAATCTCGCATAAATACCTCGCGCAAAAAGTATTACAGCGCGAGGTATTCTTGCGCTGCAAAATATTCGCCACCTGCGCGAGATTCTCGCACGCTGTTTGAAAGTTTAAAAACGCCATTTTACTATACAAAAATTTGTTTTTACTCTACTACTGTGGGATAACGAGCGGCCACAATGAAGCGTCCCCCCCCCCTTTCCTCTGTTGAGTTTCTTGAGATAACACGGTTAAATCATCGGAATGCAGAAGGGGAATATTAATTAATGCTATCCACACTGAGCTGACGTGTTGATTTTTCTCCTGCTTGCCAGCTGTAAAATGTTTTGTTTTTGTATGTGTGTCCATCGTAAACATCGTAAATGAGTTTGGAGAGCATTTCATCTGTTTGTTTTTTTATATACCACCACGATTCATGGAATTATTGATAACCTCTGGCAGTTTGAAATTTGGAGCCCCCCCCCCCAAAAAAAAAGAAAGATGATGAAATTTTCCGGTTAAATGCCGGATAATCTAGCTTATACTCTAGAAAGAATTTGAACTTAACTACATTTGTTTTAACTTTGTCACACATATTTGTATCTTACCAACTTTGTAGTATAATATAATTTAATATTTATATAAATATATTATATAAATATTAAGTTATTTTATATAATTTTATTATACTAGATAAAATATTATAGTTAATAATTTTTTGCTTAGTTAAACTGGATGTGATTCTTGAATAAAATAAATATTCATTAGCTTTGAATATCCATTAACAATTCAAGTGCAAATTTTAGTGCACTTTCAAGTGCAAATTTAAGCAATCTAATTAGAATAGCTGATGAAAATATCAATTTAGAAAGTTTTCCATATGATCAGGCTGTAAAATTTTTTAATGAACGGAAAAATCGGTGTTATTGAAATTGTACTATAAATAAATAAAATGATGTTAAACAATATTTATGTTCTCACTTAACTTTCAGAAATCTCACTCAAAATTTTTGGATGGGTGAGAAATCTCCCCCAATTTTTTTTTCTAATGGGAACCCTGCCACCTGCTATGCATTTTACATCACCTTTTATGTAAAAAACAGGTTTTAACAAAGTTGAATATTCTTGCATTTGAATAAAATTTAATAAAGTTGAATATTCTTGCATTTGAATAAAATTTATTAAACGTCGTTTTCACTTACCTTCCTAATAATCACTTTAATAATCAATCTTGTAATCGATATTCAGTGAAACCTCGCAACTTGCCAGTTTCTAATGAACGTACTTGGCTCGTAGCATCTTCATAAGTTGGACGCTTCCTTAAATTGGGTACTATTTGTGAGAACCGTAGTTGTCCAGGCTCGGAGGTTCCACTGTATAATCTCTGCTTTAGTAATCATCTTACTAATGAAGCTTAGCCAAGTACTTTTTTGTGAAAGACCCATTTTGATTCCGAATTGTCTTAGTCCTCTCTACCCCGCTATAACGAAGTTAATTGCTTACAGGTATTTTAAATTATTAAATTGCGTTGTGACGGTAGGAAATCTAGGTTCGATGTACTTAGTTGCAGTAAAGAAAAAGACATTGAATGCTTAAAACTATTTATTTAAAAGATTCTATTGAAACATAAACTTATTACAACGGATAGTGGTGGTGGTGGCTAGCGAAATAAACGGAACGTCCTTTAAGGACAGTGATAATAAGATGGAATGAATTAGAAATTACGCCAGCAGAGAATGACACATTGGCGAGAACAATAACTTGGCTGAGATAAATAATGCCAATTCCAGAGCAACCCTAAAAGTTAATCGAATAAAATTAAAATGACGTAATCGCGAGCCAATAATTTTAAAGATGTCGCAGGGCAACAAAAATATAACTTACGCCAGCAGGATGCCAAGAGAGGAATCAAAAAGGCCGTTGATTTTGCAAACGGACGCAATGTAAATCTATTTTTAGCACAACGACGCTACAATGTCTGAAGAAGAGACAAAGAAACAAATAAGAATAATGCATACGGGAAAAGCGAATATACAGATTTAAAAGCCGAAATGGCAGGATAAAGAAAACAGAAGTGATTTAGACTACATGATTTTGGATAGATTACATTAAAGAAAGCCAAATTAAATGATTATTAAATTAGATATGTGATCTCAAATCACACACGCCTCCCATATTTTTGCGAGATTTCTGAATCGCCCTGTACAGTCGATTGCTTTTGGCATGGCTTAAATTTCTTATTTTTAAGACCCTTGGAATGTCTCGCGATGGAAATTTATCGTATGACGGACTTCTCAATAATAAAAAAAGGAAAGTTTCACGTATGACAGGCATGTTTAGAACTAAACCGAGCCAGGCATATTCCGTTTTTACGAAGACCACATGCCGCGAGCTATCTTATCCACGTTTCCTCAGTTGAGTAGATATATGCTGACAGTTACGGAACGTGACTTCTTCATAGATGCGACGATTTTCCGCTGAGAAAGGGTGATAAAACATGGACACAACAGTATCATCCATTCTAAATTTAACCTATTACGTAACAAAATGGCAGGAGTTGAAAAAAAAAATGTTTTCCAGAAAGCGGGATTCTTTTTTTTTTCTGGATTTGCTTTTTTATCCAGCTCTCTTTTTAAATTATTATGGAAGATAGGATAGACGCAAAGGATTAAGCTACAGTCGCATTTTTCGAAAAAATGCAATAGAAAATCTTAGAACGCCAAAGAAATGGGGATGCTAAAGGGCCGGGGCTTCGAGTGCTTTAAGGGGGTCTTTTACCCTTTAAAAGTGATGAAAATCGAAAAAAGTGCTTTCATGTACAGGATTCCATGCTTACATAAATAATTTATTTGCATGTAAGAGATTTCGCATGTCAATGCAATGGCCTTTTCTGTTTACATCAATGTCTTAAAGGTTCCCAAGCTTATTAAGAAATTCAAATTAATTAACTGATTAAAAGCGACTATTTTCTATATTTGATTCACTGCGCGCAGCCTACATACCTATCTACAGAAAAAAAGTATTTTCTCACTCATTAACAAATTAAATCATTTCTAAATTAAAATTACACAACGTCGGTTATAAAAATAGGTTATTCAAATGATGCATTATCAGAGTATATGTAGAACAGAAATATTGAGCCTGCAAAATGATTTTTGCATGTGTTACATGCTTAAATCTATTGAGTAAAATAACAATCAAACGGAGTATATTTTTACTCAATTTTTGACTTCAAACAGCCATTCTCCTGATGGAGTAAAATTTGCTCCATTAATTTTTGAGTATTATACAACAGCTCCATTAACCTAAATAATAATAAAAAATGAGGAGTGTTTTTACAAAATCTGTCCGTTTTTGATTAATATAACTGTATTCAACTATGATTATTATTTAAGCTATAGAATGAGCGTTTTTACAAAATCAGTCCTTTTTTAATTAATATATCTGTACTCATTAAGATTATTATTTTAAGCTAGAAAAACGGTGTTTAATGAACATTTTCTGTTTTTGATTAATATATTGAACGATTCGTTTTCTTCATTTTTTATTATCAGAGCTGTAATCTATGATTATAAGACCGAGAAAATAAATTGTAAATCAAGGCAAATACATTACATATATCTTAATACACTATAAAAAAGTATTTTTTTAATAAATAGAATATAATTTCACTATAGTCTCTAGTTATAAAACGAATTCACAGTACAGTCAGAATACAGAAATGCAATCATGGCTGAACCAGCTGTGAGATTTAATTAAAGCAGCAACTAAATTTGACATGAAAAAGGTAAAATACGAGAAACCTCGTACCTCGTAGTACTTACTCACTCGACCGACGATATCATAACTTCATTTGTTTTACAACAGCGACGAGATTTTTATAATCCAATCTTAAGAAACTATGTCCATTAAAACAAAAGTTTTACCGAAGCAATCTCCACATTTAGGTTGAATTTATTTCACAACTCTGAATATGAAAAAGATGCATTTGGTATTCGGATATAAAATAAAATTATCGCCAGCGAATACATCGAGAAGTAATCACCCACAGCAAAAGGACTTAGCATTAAGTCCAGTATCCTCTTTAGAAACTCTTTTAATTCTTATTTTGATAACGACATGTTTGTTCTTCGATGCCCGCCGCAAGCCACGATTCCCGCGTTGTGACTATGTACCATTTTCCGTTGAAGAGCGTGCTAAAGTGCGCATTAAAAGTGTATCATAGTCCATGCGTCGCACATATCTTTATTCCGTTCAGTTGGAAAATGTATCATGATTCACGAGTGTGCCGTATTTTTCTTCCTTGCTCCATAAAACCCATCTTTGAATCTGAAATATATTTCAAAACCGCCGACTAAAACTGTTTTACAATCTTCGACAAGCCTATTCCAACTACACTTCACCGTTTTAAATACTGCTTGGAATGGGCATCCTAATCCGTGAGTGTGCCGTGTTTGTCTTTCTAGTTCTTCAAACACTTCTTCGGAATTGAAATCTATATTAAAATCGCCTACGTAAACTGTTACACAATTTTGGCCAGGCAAATCCACTCCATATACTTTTCCTTTGTAAGAAACTGTCGCGCTTGCCAGTTTTTGGCCCAATTTGGAAAGTATCGCCAAGCTCGGTTCGCTTCTGAAGACTTATTTTTTGGCACCCAACTAGGCGATCCATCATCAAAAATTGCAAACCTTGGCGACTTTCAACATTTTACTCTCCCGCCCCCTTCCTCCGCGTTATGTGGCAATCACATTCGAAAAGTGCTTCGCCGTGACAAATGGTACATGCAAGTTATGTGGGCGCTAATAATCTTGCTTCGTTTTAATAGCACTGTAGTGACAAACAAACAAACAAACAAAAGAAAAATCTGGAGTGACTCCACTCGACTTTCCAAAATCTTACGATTAAGAACATTACCAAGCATTTAACTAAATTTTAATCGATGAATCATTCAAACATATGTACCCAATTTGAGCTCAATCGAATGTATCGTTTAAACGCTAGTGCACGTTCAATAATTTTCCCCCCATAGGCCATAATGTAAAAGAAATCTTTGTCGTAGCCCTGTAGGAAAACTATAAGTCCTATACACACCGAAATCAATACGACGGTAGTTTATAAGATATATACCCAATTCGAGCTCAATCGAATGCCCGTTTAGGAGCTATCGTGTTCACTCACATACACATATATATACACACGCACACACACACACACGCACATACATACATGCATCTAATAAAACTTGCATCAATGAATTCAGAAGACCTCAAAACGTGTCCATGCACCAAAATCTCGAAGTCGAATTTTTTCAGGATTACAATACTTTCCTTACATGGTACATGTTCGGAGAGTAAAAATGAAGGCGGAGCAAGAAAAATTTTATTCGACAAGGCTTTTGAGAACTGGTCAAAAATTCTAACCATAATCCGTTTGAAAATAATAATGATCTTATTATTTACTAGCCACGTCCGGCGACCATCTGGTCCACCCTCTCAATGAAACCTAGGGATGGACGCGAGACGACTTTTTGCGAGACGAGACAGAGATTTACAGCTTTTTTGCGAGACGAGACAGACATTTTTAACATTATGATATAGGGATTTTTGCGAGACGAGACAAGCTTTTCGGCTGTTTTGCGAGACGCCAATTTTTCGTCTCGCGTCCATCCCTAATGAAACCTTTACTGAATGGACACCGACCTCATTGGCAGAAAATTCAAAGGCTTGGAGTCTATCTTGTCTGATTCTGAATACATTTGAATTTAAAATGGCGAAAAAATAAGGCTTTTTCTTCAAAAATAAAAATTAACATTTCGATTTTGTGATAAAGTAAGCAACTGCACATGCTTTGTTTCAAGAGTTCAGTCAAAACTTCCTAAGAGTGGGGCTTGACGGTGAAAAGGCGATTCCTGTTTTTACTTTCCGAACATGTACCATGTAAGGAAAGTATTGTAATCATGAAAAAATTCGACTTCGAGATTTTGGTGTTTTTGCACGTTTTGAGGGCTTCTGAATCCATTTATGCTATTTTTACGAGATGTATGTATGTATGTGTGTATGTGTGTGTGTGTATGTGTGTGTATGTGTGTTTGTGTGTATGGGAGTGAACACGATAGCTCCTGAACGGAGCATTCGATTGAGCTCAAATTGGATATATATGTCATAAACCATCGTCGCAAGACCGGTATCGATTTGGGTGTGTATAGGACTTATAGTTTTTCTACAGGGCTACGACCAAGATTTCTTTTACATGATGGCCTATGGGGGGAATTTCTTGAAAGTGCGCCAGCGTTTAAACTGTAAATTCGATTGAGCTCAAATTCGGTAGCCATGTTATAAACCACCATACTAAGACCGGTATTGATTTTGGTGTGTATAGGACTTATAGTTCTCCTAAAGGGCTACGACAAAACTTTGTTTTATGTTATGGCATAATGGCATATGGGGAGAAATTCTTGAAAGTGCGCAAGCGTTTAAACGGTGCATTCGATGGAGTTTCCATTTGGTATATATGTTTGAATGATTCATCGATTCAAATTTATTTAAGTGCTTGGTCATGATCTTAATCGTAAGTGTTCGGAAAGTCGAGTGGAGTCACTCCAGACTTTTTTAACGTAAGTGTCCGAAGAGTGAGATAATTTCTCGATCCGTGGCTTTTCAGACTGAATCAGTTTCGTTCTATTTTGGATGAATCAGCGTGTCCATCTGTTGCACTAAGTACTTAGAAAAGCTGACTTTGGGGATTTTATTGTTAACGTTTGTGGAGCGTGTTCGAGAGCAAGTTTCTGAAGCAGTAAACTAGAGGCGGAGGAAAGTAAGTCAATGCGGTTGCATGTATTCTCTGATAGTTACGAAATATCGTAGCAGGGACGTAATCAGGGGGCTTACGGGGACCTGGGCCCCTACCAAAATTAGGTATTTTAATTGGGCGTCCATAATTAAGCGTGCCACCATGGCCGAGTGGATAAAACACCGAACATGGTAGGGGTCTGAAGTGTGAAAGTTAGGCGTTCTGGTCTACCGCTCTTACCGGTCTACCGCCCTTATTTCCACGCACACAGCCAACTGTCGTCAAAAAATGTGTCTCTCTATCTGTGGCACGCGATGAACGTTTCGATCGTCCGCCCTCTTGCTGGTCGTTCAGTCGAGCGATGGCAACGGCTGCCCTTTTTTCAGCATTGGGAAAGGGTTGCGCCTCAAAGAGTTAAGCGTTCCACCATGGCCTAGTGGATAAAACACCGAACATGGTAGACGTCTGAAGTGTGAAAGTTAGGCGTTCTGGTCTACCGCGAGGCTGTCGATCTAACGGTCTAGAGTTTGGCTCGGTTTTCTCCGGATGTAACGTAAACACGCGTTAGAACCTCTTAAAAGTCCCCAGCCCAAGCCATCTCCCCGTGCCCCTTCGTGTTGGCATGCCATAATACAAGAAACACTGTCAATAATGTTGCAGAACACTCTGCTTGTTTCTTGTGTTAGTCGTTCTAAAGTCCAGTTGGTGTATAAAGTACTAGTAAGGAGTCCTCTTGTCAGGATGAAACACAAATTTTATGGCTTCTAGAACTTCGTAGAACAATCCGCTATACAAAATTCACCAGCACAATCTAACAATAACGTGCTTTTAACAGTCCGTTAAGATCGGAAGCTTTCACAGATGCTGTCATTCTGGCATAAAATAAAACACATCCGCAGATAAAACTTCAGAGGAAATATTTGAGGGATAACACTAACAGTCCCTTAAGACTCAGCAGTGAAGAATTGACACACAGCACTTAAAATCAAAGCTTCATAAAGAAGCGCGAAACACCGCTTCTATCAGAGAGCAAAGCGCCGTGCACATCGACCGCTGGATCACACTCAATCTGAGCTACTCTACACTACGGGTGCTCCACTCACACACTGAACTGGGGCTTCTGAAGCGCTTCTATTTATAGCCGACGCAGAAGGTACAAGAAGCTTCCAGAAAAATCTATTTCACGAAGATTCCACAAAAGGCGGGAATTTTGGTGACGTCATAGAAGAGACATATTAGGTTATTATGCGTTTTTAATGCAGGAAAACCAACTTTCAGGCCCCATAGGGAAAATCGCGCCCAATGACCAAAATGTCGCCAAGCTTGGCGACTTTTGGCGAAATATCGCCCAATTGGGCTCCAAAAATAAGTCCCCAAAAGTGAAGTGACCGAAGACACCCCCACAGAAAAACAACCCCCACAGAAAAACAAAGGGGAAACCGAAACCTCCTATCTCCGGTTCTAGTCACCGATTTTGATGCAACAAAAAGCAAAATTTACTATTTAAAGAGTAGAATACGAATTTTAAACTATTTTAAGCCCCAGAACAGCGGGTTGCCCGGAAAATTCGTAACAATAATTTAGCCTTTTTGTGGAAAACTCTTCCTTTTCTTCCTTTCGTGCCCTGAACCAAAAATTTTTAAGGCCACATGCCTGTGTTGTGGTATTGCTCGAGGTCCTTATCCTTGCCATTTGGAAGTGAAAACTTTTGTTTGGTGAAAACTTTTGTTTGGTGATTAGGAAGTTCTCCATTCCAAATTAAGAAAAAAGAAACAGCTGAAAAAGAAGGGTGTTACCTGATATTTTATTTATTAAGCTTGTTCCTTTTTAAAAGTCCTCCGACCAGGGGCGTAGCCAGAAATTTTTCATGGGGGGTGGTTACGACTACTGCAACTCCCATATATGCATACATGTGTGTGTTAAGGGAGTGAAGAATATACATTTTGTATGGCAAAAAATTTCTCATGGGGGGGGGTTATGACCCCCTTAACCCCCCCCGTTGGCTACGCCCCTGCCTCCGACCAAACCACATTACATCTGGAGAACACCACCCAAAATTTGAAGGTCAAGGAAGAACCATGTAGCAATTTTCCAAGTAGCCGTAAAAATCGAGGTATGCAGGAGTGATAGGATTTTTTCTTGGAGAGAAAAGATATCTTTTGAATTACATTACGTCGATTTGGAACTTTAAAGAAAACATCAAGATAAATCAAATCGTAGGTTAAGCCGTACCTGACAAACTGATGAACATAAATTAAAATAAATAAAAAAATTGGTGAGGAACAGAGATTATTCCTCTTTTCAAAAGTGTGTTAAAAACGAAGATGCGATGAATGAAATCCAGTAAACATTTAGAAAACGTACGTTTACGTCTTTTGTTCTGCACCAAAACGGACGATCACCAGCAGCGGGCAAACACGTCTTAAGATCGTGTACTGTCCTCCGGAATGTGGTCCGTTGTCCCTTAATGTTTTAGCCGTAAAAGTTCTGCGTCGTGCATACTCGTGTGTGCCATACGTGTTATAAATGTTGGTGAAATCAACCAGAAAATTAAAAAGTTAACTAACTTAAAGAAAATAAAAAGCATTTTAAGGAAATGAACAAAACAGCTTCTATCGTAAAAAAAAAAAAAGAATAAATTATAAAACGCGACCTCACTTTTTTAATGGGGAAAAAAAAAAATCAGCTGACTAAGCAGATGTTATTTTTTTATTTGCGATAAAAAGTAAAGGAGCGTAAGAAAGGTCCAAATTTAATTTGTTGGAACAAGAAGGAGCAAAATGCAAAAACGTCAAAATAGAGTTGGTTTTACGAAGTTTGTAATTCAATATGGAAAAGTTTTAGTCTTCATTTCGCAGGTGAGCTCAGGAAAATACAAGAAAGCGGAATGTAAGGAGTGCAGTGTTTCAGCTACACAATTAAGAGAGATAGGGGTGAAAGTAAATAGCTTCAAAATGCACCTGCAAGCTACGTGTTTTTAATTTTTATTTAGTAAATTAAGTTTTCTTAGGGAAAAATATCTTGGGCAGTATATGCAGGGTGTTTCATAATTCAGAGCAATGTTGATGGGTGGTCATAATTCCACCCAATTAGCAGGAAACCTCAATGATATCTTGGGAAAGGTTTGCGTGGACCAAAGTAGTTCAAATCATCGCCATTAGGTGGCGTTTTATTATGTTACAGTTGCTGATATGCGAATTCTTCTGCAGTGGTATGAAACATCTGTTGCACCACCTCTTCATTGCTTTCTTCGTTGTAGGATGGGCCTCACCATGGCACAGTGGTTATGTCACTGGAAATGGTAGACGGGCGAAGTGTGAAGGTCCGGAGTTCGGGTCCCATCGCGCGTCCGTCGACCTAACCGTTCGGAGTTTTCCGTGGTTTTCTCCGAAACTTAGCGTAAATACGGGTTAGGGCCCCTTAGAAAGACCCCCCCACGGAGGGCACCCCACCCATCGGCCTAGAGCCCATGCGTAGCTAATCGGCCGTAATCCCACAAACAAACACAATCGTTGTAGGGTGTTTATATGTCTGTTTCATTCGCAAGACGTTGTAAAGCGCCACCTGGTCTGGCGGTGACTTTTTGAAGTAATTTCTTTCCCAGCTAATCTATCACGGTCTCATTTAAGTTTCGTTCAAATTTGGTTAAGGGTAAGATTGCGAATCCCTGATATAATCGCGCAACGAATAAAAGAAAATAATATGCATTTTTACTTTGCTGTTACTATGTAAGCGATGGTACCATTTCGGATAGATACTGAACTTGAAAAAATTCGACTTCGAGATTTTGGTGTTTTGACACGTTTTGAGGGCTTCTGAATTCATTTATGCTATTTTTACGAGATGTATGTATGTATGTGTGTGTGTGTGTGTGTATGTGTGTTTGTGAGTGAACACGATAGCTCCTGAACGGAGCATTCGATTGAGCTCAAATTGGATATATATGTCATAAACCACCGTCGCAAGACGGTATTGATTTGGGTGATGTTACAGTAGTTCCAGGCTTATCGTTTCTTTCAATCATGCGACTATGGCCGAATTTCTTAAAAGTGGGCTAGCTGGGAAGCGTCTTAGTGTGCAGCGTTCGGTAATTCTTACTCCTCGCGAGGCTGTCGATCTAGTGGTATAGAGTTATAGGCTATTTTCTCCAGACGTTACGTGAATATGCTGTTAGACTCCTTAAAAGTTCTCCGCCAAGCCTCGACTCCATTATGGCCTATCGGGAAAATTCTTGAAAGTGCGCTAGCGTTTAAACGATGCATTCGATTGAGCTCAAATTGGGTATACATGTTATAAACCACCATCCTAAGACGGTATTGATTTGGGTGTGTATAGGACTTATAGTTCTCCTACAGGGCTGCGACAAAACTTTCTTTTATATTATGGCATAATGGCATATGGGGAGAAATTCTTGAAAGTGCGCAAGCATTTAAACGGTGCATTCGATTGAGTTTCAATTTGGTATATATGTTTGAATGATTCATCGATTAAAATTTATTTAAATGCTTGGTCATGATCTTAATCGTAAGTGTTCGGAAAATCGAGTGGAGTCACTCCAGATTTTTTAAAAAGTGCTGTTATTCTGATAATTTCACCAAGAATAACATCGGTATTTGTTTTCGAGGGTGCAAGGTTAGGAATCCCTGATATAATCTACAATAATTAAAATAAAATAACATGCATTTTTTTTAAAGCTGAATATTATTTTATTGTTATTTGACAATTTAATGATATACATTTTATTAAGAATAACATCCGTAATTGTTTTCGAGGGGGGGGGGAGGTAAGGTTGGGAACCTCCGATATAATCTACAACAATAAAAAGAAAATGTGCTTTTATTTAAGCTGTTATTATTCTGACAATTGCGACACAAAGCTCCATTTGTGTACATATTGGACAACTTCAGTAAGATTGTTTCTTTGCGAAAGCAATTTACTGTTGAATCATAAACACAACAACATCCGAGAAAAAAAAAAAAAAATAAAAAATGCAGAATTGCAATCAGAGAATAAAAGCAATAGAGTTCTTGGAGCGCTTTGAAAATGCGTTTAACTATGAAAACAGGAAAATGCAAAAAAACAATTTCTTTATTAAAATTTCAATTTTTGCAAGCACATCAAAGTTGAAAATGAGAAAGAAAATAATCAACGTGAAAAAGAGAGTAATGCGAATAGGGGGGGGGGGGGGGAAAGTCTTTCACATACACACAAAGTCATACAGAGTTTCAATATTTGAAACAGAAAATGATCGTTCATAAAATTTATAAAAACTGATGAATGCATCTATTTTGCTTTCTTTGCAAATCTTTCTGAAAGAATAATAATATTTTGACCCAAGCAAACTACTTAAAATAAGGAGGGAAATGTTCGAAAGTTCCACTGAAAAAATATTAGCGGAGACTGGATCTTTAGGTCCGAAACTAGAAATAATATAAGGTTATTATTATTTTTTTATAACTGGAAACACTGATAAATTATTTTTTAGGAAGAGATCTGGCAACAGGTTTTGTTCCGGTTATTTTTATTTCAGTTTTTAGCTACCGAAGCGAAGCCCGCATAATTTCTTAAAATCAATTTTTCTTTTTTTTTCCTTCTTGAGTAAATACGAGGGATATTCGGAAACTAAGGTCCGTTTACTTATAAAACATAAAACATTACATATTTCTTCAAAACATTTTAATACAGGAAGAACATTTCTGGATTTGGAACCCCTTCTTTTGACTGGGGGACCGGGGCAGATGCCCCGCTTGCCCCCTTAGTCAGTCTCTGGAGACACAGCAAAGGTACAGCCAGGCACAGTCGGCGGGCTGATCGATTGTTTTAAACATTTTGAAGTAGCACTGAACTTAGCACACTGCAACAATACCAATGCAAATGGCGTCGTTTGACGAGCAAGGTATGCCGGGAGTTGGTACGCATGCGCATTTAAATGTTTGCGCGACATTCGATTAGCTACGACGATTCGGACCTTAGTTTCCGAATATCCCTCGTAGTTTGTTATATTTTGCAAATTGTTATACTTCTCCGAGCTACCACCTCTTTTAACGACCGATTTTTCGCGGAACGGAAGGTGGTCGCTTCCGAGAAGTTTGACCGCGCTTATTTCGGTGCACTTCCAAATAATCGAAGGCGTAAGTACTTCTAATGGTGTCCTTCGAATAAAAAGAATGGGATGTTTAGGGAGGGAAAAAAAAGTTTACCAGTACACTCTTTCTCAAAGAAATTTACTTCACTTTGAGAATTTCATTTAAAAATGTTTTATTCTGCCGGGAATAACTTCTTTTCAAAAGTAAGGCGGTGAGAAAGAGAATCAAGCACCGTGTTTCTCTTTCGAATTGAAAATGTTGCTTCGAATAAACCACCGTTTTTCTTTGAGCGGTTTAGTTTTAATAGATACAAGAGGGGGGGGGGGCGTCTTAATAGTTTATTTTCTGCGGATTTGAAAAGTACGTTCAAGAGTTCCCATTTGAATGCTGATAAGAATGGGGAAACTGTTCCAAAAATGATTCAAAGCTATTGGGAGGATTGAGATGTTTTTACTCTCCGGGTTCGACTGTTAGAAAAATTCAAAGAGAGGTTTTGCAAAGTTGTTTCGTTGGATAAAAGTGATCTCTTCTTTTGTCTTGTTGGAGATGGGGGGGCAGAGGCGTAGCCAAGGGGGGGGTTAGGGGGGTCATAACCCCCCCATGAGGAATTTTTTGCCATATAAAATGTATATTCTTCACTTCCTCATCACACACACGTATGCATATATGTGAGTTGCAGTAGTCGTAACCCCCCCCCCCCCATGAAAAATTTCTGGCTACGCCCCTGGGGGGGGAGTTTTTGAGAGTAACTATCGTTAAAATAATAATAATGATAAAAAATTATGTACTGTTTATCAGAAAATATTAATTCCTAACAGTGCAATCAACGATATACAGGGTGTGTCAGATAAAAGTACACACACTTCCCGTTTATTTTTATTTCAGTTCTGGAAAGTGTTCCATTTAACGAGGAAGAAAAATACGGCACACTTATGAGTAATGATGCACTTTCCAACTTAATGGAATAAGGAAGAAAAATAGGGACGAAGCATGGAATAGGATACGCTTTTATTACATAGCACTTTAGTGCGTATTTAAAATCTAAAAGCTTCATTATATAATAGGATAAAACAAAACCGCCTTCCTCGTCGTTCATTCGCAACTAGCCTTGAGCTAGATCGAAAGCAGATCAATTTTTTTTTTTTTCTTTTCAAGGCGCCTAGAGGGTTCAGACGGATTAAGATAAAAAGAATTTCACATACGCCGTGTATCATAGAAATAGATTTAAAGATTTCTATGCTTATAGATTTCAGGGTCGGAGTTACACGGAGCCATTAGTTAAATGCACTTATTGTATTTATGGAGTGAAATCTCAAACTTTATCTCAAAGCAAATAATGCTTCATGCTGTTTAAAGTCTTTGACATTTGGAAATGCATTTGTAAAGTTAATTTATTTTTCTGTAAAATAATCCCTTTTGCAACTTGATCAACAGAAACAAATGCTTAAAATAGATTTCTGTGGACACTTGCAGTATACTTTGATAGTTCTTCACGCTAGTAGCACTCGAAAGTGCATTATTAAAATTAATTTCTTTTTTTCCGTTAAAATGATCTCTTGTCATTTAATGTGCAGAATAATTCGTTGAAAATAGTTTTCTGAAGACACTTCCAATAAACTTTGATAGTTTGTTAACTAAACACATTTGATTTTTCTAATATGGGAATCATGTTTAAATGTAAAATTTGGTTAACCCTTTGCGTCGCAACCCTTTCCCAATGCTGAGAAAAGGGCAGCCGTTGCCATAGCTCGACTTAACGACCCGCAAGAGGGCGGATGATCGAAACGTTCATCGCGTGCCACAGATTGAGAGACCCTTTTTTTGACGACAGCTGGCTGTGCGGCACAGCCAAAAAAAGGGTCTCTAGATCTGTGGCACGCGATGAACGTTTCGATCGTCCGCCCTCTTGCTGGTCGTTCAGTCGAGCGATGGCAACGGCTGCCCTTTTTTCAGCATGGGGCAATCTATCCAGCTGTTCTCGCATTCTTCCATTTTTCGGCAGATGTCAGTGCTGTTAAAAATAATCGTGACCATTTTTTGACGGGACATGCCGTGCTAAAAAGTACAGGATTGTCGTGGAGCTCTGTCACCCGCAACTATTTTTTATAGAAATCCAATCTATTCTTCCTGACTGGCAACAGTCAAAACGTTAGAGCTTGGTGTTCCCAGAGCGGAAACACTGCGCGTTAAAAGGTTAATGAAGGAATTTACCTGTAATTAAATATAAGAATCTTATTAAAACATTTTCTTTTTTTTCAGCTATTTTGTTTGAACAGCCATTTTTGCATTACAACATTCGGATTTGTTGAGGTTACGACAGCCAAGATAAAATCAAGAATTAGGGGGGGGGGAAGACCCCCACTAATCTGGTCGCAAACTAACCAGGAAAATTAAAATGGAGGGCAGGAATATTCTGAAGAATGATTACAACGCTTGTGTAACGTCTTGTAACTTAATTTGCTCCCCAAACTCTATTAACTTGTTCTCAGAAAGGACGAGAAAATAAGGCAAGACATTGCTCGCGTCGTTTCCTGAAACTGTTGAATAAACGCGGCAGAAAATGTTTTCGCCCCCAAAAGAATAAACATCGCGAGTGATCGATCACTGAATTCAGGACACATTAAGGAGGTGGTTTTTTAAAAAAACTTTCGTGACAAAAGTGCATGAAAATTTATTTTGTGTTGTCGTAGGATTCGTTCAGCCTTCACTCACCTTCATGTATTGATTAAAACAATAAAAGCCTATCTGTGCGATTAAAAAACAATCGGTTGCTACTATGGAAGCAATAATCGATTCATCGGATAATGAATATTCGCGACTGTAACTATTCGAATACTATTTTGCGTTTTGTATTCGAATACTGTTCTTGATTTCTATTGGAATGGCATTCGTTATTTTTATTCAAATGCCGTTCTCCATTTCTGTTCGCAATTTTGGTTTGAATACTAGTGTCAGGCCCGTTGGAAATAGGATACATTTGGGGGATGTGCCCCTCCCCTAGCCTATATTACTTTTAGTGGTTTTATGAGAGCCCCCTCTCTAATTTCTAATTTTTCAAATTCGAAATTGTTTCACGATGTTTCTGGGAAACTACATTCTGAATTTAAAAAAATATATATATATATATATATTTTACCTGACATAAATAAGCCTAAATGAGTAAAGCCTAAATAGTTAAAATTTCATTTTCGGCCCATTTCAAAAAACCATGCATTTTAGGGTTAATGAAAAAGCCAAACTAACGTAATACTTCATAGAGATATGAATACAAGGAAACAAGATTACCTATCAGATAGTGAAGCCCAAACTGTAACTGAGCCGCCGATTGCTTGACCAAAACTTTGTTATTCTACGGTGAAAGTTCCAATTTCCCCTTTCAATTGTACCAACAATTTTAATATTTTTGTGTTATTATTTGTGTATAGTTTAGTTTATATTTTTTTAACACGCTTTTATTAGCTTCACCTGTATGTATGTTTGTATGTTTGTAACCGACTCCTTTAGACTCGATTTTGACCCACTTTAAACGGACAGATTTAATTCAAACTTTGTACATTTATCAAGAACCGGTGACAATACAATAATCTGCCAAAGATTATCCTGATCAGGATCACCAGGATTAAATAATTTCCTGATTTCTTATCCTGATTGAAAGTAGAACACTTTCAAACATTACAATCTTAAGAAAACCCTTTCTGTGGCCGTGATCGTATAGTGGTTAGTACATTGCGTTGTAGCCGCAATAACCCAGGTTCGAATCCTGGTCACGACAACATTTTTTTTTTTTTTTTTACAAAATATCGTCATCCATCACATTATGGAAGAGTTGAGTACAAGAACATGTTAAGGCCATTCTTTTTAACACGCTTTTATTTGTTGATTAGAGACCTATTTTTCCTTTTTAGTGAGGAAGGTTTGAAATTGTGTTAATTTTAACAATTTCTTTACTACCTTGTACCAAGTAAATGTAAGTATACTCTTGAATCGCATAAATATAGGGTAGTATAAATATAGTCTAGTATTAATTTTTCCGTCATCGACCTTGCCGAGTTTTTTTTTTTTTTTTGAAATATCGCCGAAGTTGGCGCCGAAAATAGCGTATTTGGCATAACTCTACAACTTTTAGTCGTAGAATAATGAGATTTTGTATTTAGAACTACTGTGATATATAATTGTACATCTATATTCTTCTTAATGCAATCGACTGGGTCACTTATTTACAGGTTTGAGCAAAACACTTTCAATACATTAAGGATACATTCAATTCGTGAAAAGTCTGCTCAATCACCCTTTCGGCTGTGTCCAAAATCTTGCGAAATGAAGCGTCTCATTAATCCTTAAAACCGTGCATCTTTCACAATTATTTAGAAAAAGGAATCCATTAAATGTTCCTCCATACTTACAGACCAACTCAGTGACTTCGTTTAGTCCAGTGCTGAAGATAGCTAATGCCACCTCCTTGTACTCATAATACTTAAAGAACCTCTGTGAGGAGAAAAAAAAAATCAACTTAAGACTGCATAGTCATCCAGGGGGTACTGCCCCTCATAGTCGAATCGCCTTGGCTAAGGGCCCTGGCCAGTACTCTTGATTCCTATGTTCGAATACCATTTCGTGTTTGATGTTCGAATAATGTTAGCGATTTCTGTTTTAGTACTATTCGAATGGTATTTGCGATTTCTATTCGAATACTACTTGAATAGTATTCGCAGTTTCTGTTCCAATAGTGTTTGAATAGTATTCGCAATTTCTGCCCTAATACTATTGGAGATTCCTGTTGGAATGCTGTCGGAGATTTCTGTTCGAATGCTATTCGTAATTTCAATTCGTATAGGGGAGAGGTGGGGGGGGCAGTGGGGCGATAGATATTTTCCTATACTTCAAAAGCTCCAAAATTAGAAAAAAAATATCCACAGTTTAGCTAATCGCTATTGCAACGCTGGAAACAAGTCACTGTTGCAATTCATTTTGTAGGGGAATTTGCAGCCGTTTTTGTTCCTACTATCAATGTTGAAAAATTCAGACTACTTTTATTTTTACTTTCCGAACATGTACCATGTAAGGAAAGTATTGTAATCATGAAAAAATTCGAATTCGAGATTTGGGTGTATTGACACGTTTTGGGGTCTTCTGAATTCATTTATGCTATTTTTACGAGATGTATGTATGTATGTGTGTTTGTGTGTATGTGAGTGAACACGATAGCTCCTGAACGGGGCATGCGATTGAGCTACAATTGGGTATATATGTTATAAACCACCGTCGCAAGACCGGTATTGATTTGGGTGTGTATAGGACTTATAGTTTTTCTACAGGGCTACGACCAAGATTTCTTTTACATGATGGCCTATGGGGGAAAATTCTGGAAAGTGCGCTAGCGTTTAAACAGTGCATTCGATTGAGCTCAAATTGGGTATAGCTGTTATAAACCACCGTCGCAAGACCTGCATTGATTTTGGTGTGTATAGGACTTATAGTGTTTTACAGGGCTACGTCAAATATTTCTTTTACATTATGGCCTATGGGGGAAAATTCGGGAAAATGCGCTAGCGTTTAAACGGTCCATTCGATTGAGCTCAAATTGGGTATATATATTATAAACCACCGTCGCAAGACCTGTATTGATTTTGGTGTGTATAGGACTTATAGTTTTTCTACAGGGCTACGACAAAGATTTCTTTTAAATTATGGCCTATGGGGAGAAATTCTTGAAAGTGCGCTAGCGTTTAAACGGTCCATTCCATTGAGCTTAAATTTGGTATATATATTTGAATGATTCATCGATTCAAATTTATTTAAATGCTTGGTCATGATCTTAATCGTAAGTGTTCGGAAAGTCGAGTGGAGTCACTCCAGATTTTTTTAGATTTGAGCAGTCCATTATTATCCAATAATCAATATCTTTGCTTTCATTTAAGCTTAAACTTTCTTAATTGCATGCAGGTAATGATCTTTATTCTATCGATAAATTTTGTACAACTTTTGAGTTTGTATTTAAAAAGACCTCGTGGGGGGGGTGAGTACTGTCTGACACCTTCATTGGGGGTACAGTGGTACAGTGCCCGAATGTCTTTAAACCTATGGCCTAACTGTTTCTGTTGCTTCTATAAAGGGAATGTTACGCATCATCATTAATATTAAAAAGTAAGGAAAGTATTTAACATGTCCTTAATAAATATTATTTAAACACAATTATTTCTGAAATACATTGAATTCAAATGCTCATTTGCTAATTGAAAAATCTGGAGTGACTCCACTCCACTTTCCGAACACTTACGATTAAGATCATTACCAAGCATTTAAATAAATTTTAATCGATGAATCATTCAAACATATATACCAAATTGAAGCTCAATCGAATGCACCGTTTAAACGCTAGCGTAATTTCAAGAATTTCGTCCCATAGGCCGTAATGTAAAAGAAATCTTTGTCGTAGCCCTGTAGAAAAACAATAAGTCCTATACACACCAAAATCAATGCAGGTCTTGCGACGGTGGTTTATAACATATATACCCAATTTGAGCTCAATCGAATGTACCGTTTAAACGCTAGCGCACTTTCAAGAATTTCTCCCCATAGGCCATAATGTAAAAGAAATCTTTGTTTTAGCCCTGTAGAAAAACTATAAGTCCTATACACATCAAAATCAATACTGGTCTTACGATGGTGGTTTATAACATCTATACCTAATTTGAGCTCAATCGAATGCACTGTTTAAACGCTAGCGCACTTTCCAGAATTTTCCCCCATAGGCCATAATGTAAAAGAAATCTTTGTCGTAGCCCTGTAGAAAAACTATAAGTCCTATACACACCAAAATCAATACCGGTCTTGCGACGGTGGTTTATAACATATATACCCAATTTGAGCTCAATCGAATGCCCCGTTCAGGAGCTATCGTGTTCACTCACATACACACAAACACATACACACACACACACACACATACATACATACATCTCGTAAAAATAGCATAAATGAATTCAGAAGACCTCAAAACGTGTAAATACACCAAAATCTCGAATTCGAATTTTTTCACGATTACAATACTTTCCTTACATGGTACATGTTCGGAAAGTAAAAAGACCGAAGAACGAGCTTTAAGTACTTATTCCATGCGGGGCGGCCAATAGGACGGAGGTCGGGGGAAACGGGACTCGTGCCCCCCCGTGCCGTGTTGAGCGGGGCACCAAAATTAGCTATGGTTCCAAGAAAGGGGGCGTCGGAAATGAGTTTTGTTTCGGTTGACACACCCTGGTTGCGGACCTGATTACATGCTAAAAAAATATATATATAACTCGGCTGTTCAAGCCTCGTCACCCCCCCCCCCCCCCTGAATTTTTAGTTTCATTATTGCCCTATTAAAACGATATTCATTGACTATGTCATTTTATCTCTCATCTTTCGTGTATTTCGCCTGGTAACCCGATGTTGAAATTTTTAGGATTGTAACCTATTTATAGAAAAATACATGCGATGCATAGTCTACAGCTTACGAAATAGTGTAACAATAGATTAAAGCTGTTGTGAACTAATAGTATTTAAATATAAGTAAAAAATACATGGGATGCCTATTCTACAGCTTACGAAATAGTGTAACAATAGATTAAAGCTGTTGTGAACTAAATAGTATTTAAATATATGCAAAATTATGTCGCATACTTTTATGTCGCATTTTTAGGACACATTTTCAATAAAGGGGGTGAGAGATACAATGACATAGTCATTAAAAAAAAAGACAACGGAAATCAATAAGTTTTTCTCTTTTTTTAAACCAAAGGAAACGCATTCGAAACAAGCAAGATTTCCCGACAACCTTCAGGGATTACAACAAAGCGGGTGCAGTCTACTTAAATATTTCTCCAAAAGACACAAAACTTATGACTGAATTCAATAAGCCTGAACTATTTTGAGAACGGAATTAGAATAGAAAAGTTGTATTGGAAGCGAACTCGAAAACAGTACAACCTAGTGAGATTGTTTTTATTCATTTATTATTAATATTTTTTTTTTTGTCAACAAGACTGACTCGAAAAGCCAGAGTTTGCAAAAAAAAAGAGATTTATGGTTTCGATTTTTGTACACTTCAGGGATATTCCGAAAGCAAATGCTGTTATTTACATGCTGCGTGGTATAGCTTTTTCTGCATTTCCTTTAAAATCAATTCAGTTTTAAAAAGACCGTTTTATGCGTTTGTTTGACGAAAATTCTGACTTAACTGCAAGTTGAAAACGAGTAAAACTTTTAAAGAACCTTCAAGAAAAACATCGTATGTTAGTAGATTTTTTTAAAACATTTTCACCTGGTATTTTTAAGTGCTGTTATTATTGTGGAATAAATTCCACACCCGTTGCATTGCACCTCATTTTTAAGGAAGAAATAATGTATAGTTTCAATTTAAAAACTCTTGCACTCACCATGACGTATATGCGTACGTCACGAAAGTCTCTCGATCCAAAACCATGGCGTAAATGTCTACGTTATTATTCGACAGGGTGTCCCAAAAAGGTTTGAAACACGCTTCGATTCCTCATCTATAAGATACAAGTGGGAAATGTAAATTGAAGAAGTGTACAAAATAAGGTAGTGAGAAAGACTACATTAAGAAAAAAATTTCTCTTGTTCATTTTCAAAATACTACGTATTTTAAAGTTGTATGAGACTCCCATACAGAAAAGTTTCCAGTTAATAAGGCGCGCCCCATACACTAATAACGTGATGCACAAAATTTGAGAATGTCGTTCTAAAAAGCGTCAGAGAAATGAAGATAAATACAGGCCAACTTAAACCCCTTTTCAATGGCTCTCGACGTGGTAAAATAAAATCGAATGATAGCATTTCAAAGGACGTACAAAAATTATGAAAGAAAGTAATTGTTTTTCATCCTAGGAATAAAAGTTTACCTTCAAATTCATGTATAGTCCCCCGATTCTCTTTGTTTAAAGATACCTCTAACTCGTTTTATGAGAAGAGCCTTAAATTTTATCCATCACCTCATGAGTATATGGGGTCACAATTTACTCATTGGGAATTATTTTACGTGGGCCGTATACAAAATTAAAAAGTGTAATATTTTGAAGATTAACTAGAGAAAATTTTACTTTATTTTGAACTTTTTTCTTCAATTTACAAAGCCCACTTATTTCTAATAAAGAGTTAAAGCGTGATGCCCCGTTTTTGCCACACCCTGTGTGGCAAACGTTCACTGTACGTTCACTGTAATGCTTGCTTGGTTGTTACACTATGCGTGAAAATTGTGGTTCGTTAATGTCCATTTAATAAAAGTTATTGAAGACCTGATGGCCACAGCAACCCTTCTGTGACCATCGTTGCTTCCCGGCAATAATCTCGAACCTCTCCCGCCTGACACGTATTGCGCTAGCATGCACAGTTCCAGACTGCAGCGGGCATTCAAAGACAACGTGCCAGGAAGTAAAGGAATACATGTCTTCTTTTATGCCTTCCTCATAAGGGAAGGAAGACATCGCTGCAAGAGGCTTTGCAACGACGGGAACGAACCGGTTAATTCTGCGTGACATTGAAGCATCTTTTGTCGATGTATATGCGTACGGCAGTTAGAGAACAGGCAGGTAGAAGAGCTGAAATCGTGCTAAAAATGAGGTTACTGTTCTACAAATATTCACAGTAAACAATTTATGCGTGAAAGAAGAGAATACTTTGCATCAAATTTCAAATTCAGCAATTCTTTTATAGATGCTCATAAGCATGCACACGGGTGTCCATCATTTAAGTTAGAAAATCGACGATCATCTGAAAGAAGAGGGCATTTCACCGAGACGATTGGCGAACGAGGTCTCCAGACCTCAATCCCAAAGAGCACTTGCGGAATGTATGTGATGCACTATGATGCATGTGATGCTATGATGCACTATGAAAAAAGAAATTAATGTAAAAGATCCTATTTTACTTCCATAAAACGGATGTATATGTCAATCTTCTAACTAACCGCCCCTCACGACAAACTTGCATCAATCCGCCACTGCATGTGATGCACTATGCATGCATGCATGCATAAACACTTTTCATGTATAGTCTATAACAAATTTGGTTACAATCCGTTGACCCAATTTAGCTCCCTGTTTGAAAGGGAAGTTTGATTATTTAACAACCCTTTAATAGTATACCAAAGTCCCATGCATTCATGGCATTTTTAGTCGAAAAATCTCATTTTTTTATGTTTGTAATCGCAACTTTCACAATTCTGCGTACTATCGTATCTTTTAGAGACAGCCAGCATCTGGATTCAGGTTTTTTTAAAAATTTACGGCAGAATAGTTTTTGCATTTCATCCAAGTTCGTGCGGAGAACTTTAATGAATCCGTCTCGGAAGCCACCATTTTACACCCTACGCGAAGAGGGGTTTTTAACGATGCAGAGTATAAAGCACCCTATTTGCATATTAAGAAGGAAAATGATCTAGAAAGACGCCATCAAAACAATCCCCCCCGCCCCCTTCAAATCCACGTCTCAACACCGAAAATTTTATGTATACCTCGAATGTGGAATAACTGTAAAAATGGGCTCGCGTTCATGATTTCTTTTGGGTTCTTTATCATTATTTAGTCGCTTAAAGATTCTTAAAAGAATTCCAGATGTTTAGGAATTCTTTATTCCCTTTCTGTCCTTTCTTCAGTGAGAATTTGGAAGCAAGGCTGGAGTGCATTCCCCACAGCTGTTAAAGAATATTTCTTTAGAGGAAATTATGGAAAATAAACTAGACAAAAATATAGAAACCTCGCAAATAAAACAGAAGTAACAAAAATTTTGAAACAAGGCCTTCACTATTCACTACTCAGTATTCGCCTACAGTAAACTCCCGACTATCCGGCTTAGGGGTAGGTCGGACAATAAAAGAAAGCCGGAATTCTAAAAATATTGACTCACTTTCTGCCCCCTCCTCCCCCGCTCTATTACAATCACATCTTACATAGTTTAAGGTAAACTAGCGGCCGAAATTTTACACTACTTTTTAACAGCTAGACAGACGCGTACATATTTCAATAAAGTAGATTTTATATTTACGAAACGTACAGTTTCAAAATAAGCAAAATCCAGGTCTACTCGGATTTTGCATTCAAGAAAATACATATTTCATGCGTGAAATTCTCATTTTAGCCACTAGCGTGTATTGCATGTGCAAAATTTGAGTACACAACACGTAGCTCACAGCCAATAGCAGCATTTATCATTTTTTCAACTAGTCCGGATAGTACGAAGGTTCGGATAGTCGGGAGTTTACTCTATTAATCAAGCAAGAAAAAGATGTTTTGTCCAGGAGTAGAAAATAAATAAAGGAATCTCTATCTGTCACCAGCAAATCGGACTCATGATTATTCAACCGAGAGCTATTTCGAATGGCGGAGTTACCATTAATCTTAAACTGGGCTTTTCTGGAAGTCAAAATTCTTTTTACCTCCTCTCTGAATTTAGAACTTAAAGGAACTGGTACCATTGGACTTTGTACACCAGCAGTGTACTCAAGTTTTCGTTTCTTTCTGTTACTGATTTAATTGTTGTTTGTTGATTATGTAAAACAATGAATCCTTTAATGTAATAATCATATTGAGTCTTTTCTATTGAGTCGGATCGGCTTGTTCGGGCCTACAACTGTCATTTCACAGGTTAGTGGGAGGGCAGGTCTTAGTGAAAACCCGTAAACCAATATACGTCGGTATACTTTTTTGACGCAGCTGGCTGTGTCGCACAGCCAGCTGCGTCAAAAAAGGGTCTCTAGATCTGTCGCACCCTATGAACGTTTCGATCGTCCGCCCTCTTGCTGGTCGCTAAGTCGAGCGATGGCAACGGCTGCCCTTTTTTCAGCATTGGGAAAAGGGTTGCGCCTCAAAGTGTTAAATGCCTAAAAGCTCGACATGTGGGTTCCTCATTTTCTTAAAAAACGAACTGATATTTTTCGAGTGTGTGGGTGATCAGACAAGGTTTTGTAAATTAAAATTTCAAATTAATTTCCAGAGCCGTTAATCTTTTTCTTGCGTTAGCATACACTTGACTTTAATATAAGCAATAACTTATTGGATTGAGTCTTGTAATGCCGAATCAAACAGTCCCAGCAATCACTTCTTAATGATCTCGAAAAATAATTCCAGTGCAATTTATTTTGATTGTACAATTGTAATCTTCTTCTGGATAATTGCACGTGTCAAAAGCATTTGTGCATGCACTTATTTCAAAAATAGATTCATAAAAGGGAACTGCAATTATCTGTAATTATGTCCGAGAATGAATTTTGATTCCTCGAATGCAAGATTGATTAAGATACGCCCCCTCCCCCCCCAACCCCCAAAGTAGAAATTCAGAAATAATTTTATGGACGTCTTCTCCGTCAGCTGAAAAATTCCCGAAAGGAAAAATAATTTAATAACTTCCATTGTTTTGCTAGATTATTTATTGCGGATTCTCTCTCTCGAAGAAGAACATGATTGTTCGCCGATTTTGCTTGTTGATTTTAATATCTCAACCAGAATGCGGCGTGCACTTTCGTCTGGGTAATTTTAGAAAATGATGACTGATCAAAGATATAAAAGACTTTTGTTTTTCTTCTTTATCTCCCGGGGGGGAAATTATGAAGCTCCTTAGTTGTATATTTTCGTCTACTTTTTTAAGTAGATTGGAGTCTGAGAAATATTTGCAGAGAAATAACTTACAACATCGAAATTATTATCAAGACGATCATTTGCGATTCTAGTGATGGATATATCAATGAGGGGATGCCTCTAAAATACACTTAAATAATGAAGGCTCATAAAGCGGCATGTATTAGAATTCTTTTGTGTGCTCCTAAAAATTCTACGTACGTAATTTTCACCGTTTTTCATGGTACAGTACATAAAAAATCGATTATCTCAAGAACTACTGGACGATTTTAATGGAATTTGATATGTACATACCTTGATACAATACAAAATACAATAACCACTCAATTGTAATATACACGCATGATCGTGCTTAACACACATTGGAGTCGTAACGTATGAAACAGTGGTTGCAGAATAAACAAACAAATAGGCTAATAGAGGGTATGGCCCCCTCTTACAGATATACAGGTATCGCAGCGTGATTTCATATTTGAAATAAGAAAGTTTATCATTTCCTGTGGCAATTCGTCTCACTCGTTCAGCAACGCTGTTTTCGATTCCCTTCCCTGGATGGTTCTCGGAGGGGGGGAGGTTGCGAGTTGCAATGGCCCTCCCCAGAGCGTCCCAGACATGCTCTATAGGGTTAAGGTCTGGAGATTAGGCTGGCTAATCCATCCGGCGAAATTCGTCGACCAGAAGAGCTGTATGTTCTCCTCGCTCTATAGCTCCTCGCGTTATCGTCCATTAAAATGAACTCAGGGCCGACTGCACCCCTGAAAAGGCGAACATAGGGCTCCAAGACCTCATCCCTATACCTCACACCAGTCACGTAGTCTCTTGGAGAAATGTGCGGACATCAAACAGGATGCCTACCCCGAGCATTAAACCTCCTCTGTCATAATGGTCAATTTCGCGGACATTGGAGGGCAGGCAGCTGGTCCCTGGTTCTTTACATATGAACGTATGGCGAGAATCGGTGTTTAGGCTGAACCGGCACAGTGAAGCGAACAACCCCCGCAATTCTTGCAAACAACCCTCTCTCTTGAAGTCTTTTGGAAACAGTCACCCTTGATACACGGGTGTCTGTGGCTGCATATAAGGCACGAGAGAGCTGACAAGCTCTCGCACTACTGTTACGCCTCGCTATAATGGAGAAACGGCGATCTTCTCTGGCTGTCATGGCTCTTGGTCGACCTTTCCCATGCTTTCTCTCCATGGATCCTGTGTATCCTGGAACTGTTTCCCTAAATTACACACGACGCTGGGCGTTCAGTTGAACTCTCTCTAGAAATCTCGACTTGGGATTGGTCTGCTTCTAGCGTCCTCACATTTCGCCACCTGCATTGTCCTCGAGCTTGGCAAGATTTGGGAGATATCCTCAAAACATCTGTTTATCATATTACTCATGTTGTCATTCTGAGAGAAACTATAGAAAAGCTTAAAATGTTATTCACATCTTTATTAATTCACATCTTTTAAAGGAAGCGAAGAAGGCTTCATCGTTTATATTGTTACCAATTTTTACAAAACACGTGTGGAGATTGATAAGTAGCTTTTATTATGCGCGGTATTTTACAAAGTTAATTATTCTATCTTGTTTGAACGTGTTAGAAAACGGAAGCTTACACTTTAACGTTGAACGATCCAATTTACCGTCTCGAGTTGCAGGTATCAATTGCACAACTAAAATGGATCTCCCGCCATGCAGAACACGTGAACAAAAGATGAAGGTTCCTGAGCACTTACTAAAACCCCCATATCGTTATTTTCACGTCTTTTGTCTTACTCTCAACCCTATCCGGCGCAGTCGACTGAAAATGACACATCCTTTCTCGCTTGTGCATTTGTTATAGATGGATTTTTAAAAAGACGGGAAGAGTAAATGGAAAGGCGATGATAGGAACACGCCTATTATTTCCACCAAATCCATCCAGCCAGACGGAAGATAACGGGAAGAATTGAACGTGCTGCAAGTTGAAGTACAAGTAATTTTCATCTTGAATGGGTGTCATCTGCGAATAAAAGCAAAAAAGTGCGATTCAGAAATGGCTATGAAGATGACGAGACGGATTTTTCTTTTACCAACTTTTTTAAAATTTCATTCTTATTTATTCATGTTGTATACCTAGAAATCCATTTTTAGAAGTTCAGATTGTAGCTTTCGTTCTCGTACTGTTAGTTGATTTGGATTAACTCATTTTCAGTTCTTAGTCTTTTTAACAGCGCTGTTCTCGTTTAAGAAAAAACTACTTTTTTTTTTTGAGTGATTCTTTTAAAATTAATAATCAAACTTAGCTTTCGCTTAATAAAAATGCAAAGAAAGTAGAACTGATTTGGGGGGAGTTGGGGCTCCTTGGACCTAGGGGCACAGTGGAACAGGCTCAATTATTTTTGAAATACTATTTTATTTTATTTCATTTTATTATCAGCAGATGCCTCTAGTAGTTACACAAATCCTATAAAGAAACCACATGTTAAAGTAATAAGGAGGCATTTTTATTTCAATGACTTTTAGTTTAGCACTGCTGAGTCATTTTCAGAAGTCTGCTACATTGTTTTCTAACATTTGTTTAATTAAGATTGGAGCCTTAAACTGAATCTCTTATAAGGTAAATTTATTGATTTAATAATAATTTACAGTTAGTTTAGTTTTTACGACAAAAAAATATTACTATATTTTTGAAATTCAAGAATATGGGGTATATTGGACCCATGGTCCATCCTACCCCAAGTAATAAAAAATAACTTTTTAGCCTTTTTTTTTTTAAATTACAATCATTACATATTATTTTATTTATGTTTCACTTATGTTAACACTTATATATAGTTATTCGTTTTAAGTTACTATACACAAGTCTGAAATACATAACAATTAAAAAGAAAACTTTGGAGAATAAAAGTAAAGCAAAAAGGGGGATGCTCGCGAATTATTACTGATACACCTGTTAAGGCAGTTTTAGAAGATGAAGCAAATAAAAGGATTGAAAAGGAAAAAAGACAAGAGTCTCTGCAGCTTTGTTATGGAAAAAATAAAAACTTTTAAAAGAATTAGAAGAAGAAATGAATTCTAGTAACAGTAGTGAATTTGATAAAGACTCAAATTATACTGAATCTATTGACTGTGAAATTGTAGACGGTTATGATATAAATAACTACGAAGTAAAAGTTGGTCAAGATGTTATAAGATTTGCTACCAAGAAAACAATAATTCGTTATGTAGGATTAGTGTTTGCAAACTAGATGAATCAGATTATGAGATTCTGAAGACAAAAATAATATATTCTAATAAATATTGATGAAGCAACAATAAAAAAAAATGACATTTCCATTCACAAATTTCATTCGGAATATACTTTGCTAAATTCAACATATATTAAATGTTATTTTAAATTATTAATGATAAATGCCAGGGATTTAATTTTTTTCCAATGTTTACAAAATAACTTTGTTCTAAGAGTGATTGCTTTATATTTTTTACAATTTAAGATTTCTTTTGCTGATCAAAATTAATTTAACTGGATATACATATCCAAAAAAGTAATATGTTTCATTATAAAAAGAAAAAGTTGTAATTCAATTAGAATATTGGATAAAATTTATTCTCAAATATTACTATAACTATTATTCTCAATTATTATTCTCAACTATTACTATAACTATTATTCTCTATTACTATACCTTGGTTCACTCTCCAAGTTCCTTTTGAAAAATAAATATAAAAAAAGATTATGCACAGAATATTTTGAAAAAAATAATGGGTGCTGAGATAGGTGTAATGAGTTTTATGGAAAAAAAAAAACGAGCTGTATCCGCAACTGTCGATCTAACGCTCTGATTCTTGGGAGGTTTTCTCCAAATACAACTGAAAAACGCGTTAGAACCTTTTTAAAGTCTTACGACTAAAGCATCCCCCTGAGGCAGATACCCCTGATGTAGTTTGCCTTAGCAGCAAACAAAAACTGAATTGCCGAAACTGAGTTCGAGCAACTTAGCAAAGTTGCAATTATAGCTTTATAGCATTATAGCTTTTTTGAGATTATGCCTAAAATGTCCCCTATTTTGGCAATGATACTCTACCAAAGATCGCCATTGGCGGGGCGGTAGCCCAGTTGGGAGAGAGGTGTCGGTCTCGTAGCCGAAAGGTCGCGAATTCGATCCTGGAACCAACCAAAATCGATCGGAAGTGCTGCCCTCTATCGGCTCCCGAACGAGGTACAAATAAAACTGTTCGGGAGTCTGTGGTAGAAATGAACACACTTGGCAGATAACTGCCGATATCGATCTAATCTGGATTTGGGGTAGGTACGAAATGCTATAAAAGCAGAGGTGCCGAAGCCCCATAATCCATGAAAAGGCTTTGAAGGGAAAATTGCGTTTCCAATTCGTTTAAAATAGTTTTTCTAAATGTCCCAGTTCTTTTTTTTTTTGTCGAATAAAAAGATTTTGCCTGCGTGAAAGATTGATATAAGGGGCTGTTTCCACAAAACGAAATCGTTCGAATGCGAAACGTTTCCAGAAAAGCATGAAATTCGATTTCAGTACCTAATAAAAAATTGAAGTTATTTATTTTAAGTGGAGGAAGATGAAATATATTGAGTGTAGACCTATTTTTGTGGAATATTTTTCTAGCGCCGGTTTTAATTGCCTCCACAACGGGGCTTTGATTTCTTGTCCAAAATAATAAAACATCCAACAGGGGAGTCGTTCAATATTGACGAGCAATTGCCCAACGAGCTATCCAACGAGCTGTATACAAATTTGAAAACGGGAGAAGCGAGGCCCATAGGAATACTGTGCCCGATCTGCCTTGCATTTTCTACTGAATAAAAGAAGGAATTATTGGAATTCTTGCATCCGGACAGACAACGGTCACGCACGCCTCAGCGAGCTTTCACTGGCGTCTTTTCATAAAAATGCCGGCGTTCTTCCGTATGCTTCCCAGAACTTTGCCCGCTCTGGTCAAGAATTATTTTGGTAGCATTAGAATTTTCTGCGGTATAAAAGGGGACCGTTCAAATGCTAAAGATTTATCGTAAAATTCAGCTAGCTGTTGGGCTCCCAGTTCCTCGTTTTAAAATTCAGGAGGGACACACATTTCACTGTTTGATTTCGTTCTTAATTGAATTGAAACGTTTAGGGGAGAAAGTTGGGAGGGGGGGGGGGAGCTTTCTGTTTAACATTTTCAAGCAAAAATCGATCGGGTGCTGCTGTTTTATAGAGGACTGTATATGTGCATCTGAAGATGTAAGTGCAGGCCTTTGACTACAATTAAGAAATAAATACTTGAATGATTATTGTAAATTATGCATCATGCGGTGCTAGAAAATGCAGATTTATTTTAAAGAAGTACACGCTTTAACCAAACGAGCGAAATTCGATGAGTCAGAGCGAAAAGTGAGCCAGTTTTCAAAAGTGAGCTTCTCCTACAGGAGCGTTTTTCGATCACAAGAGCGGAGCGGAAAATAACAAGAAGCGAGGACAGAATTTCTCGGAAAAAACAGGAAGGGAAGAAAGAAGTTCTCAGAAAAAAGACTACTCAATGAGCACTTTCGCGGTAAAACCGGTCGGTTTCCATGGAAACGGATGCGCAGCTGGCTGTGCGGCACAACCAGCTGCGTCCAAAAAAGGGTCTCTCGATCTGTGGCACGCGATGAAAGTTTCGATCGTCCGCCATCTTGCTGGTAGTGATATCCACTGTTAAGCCGAGCGATGGCAACGGCTGTCCTTTTTTCAGCATTGGGAAAGGGTTGCGCCTCAAAGGGTTAAGTACAATTAAGAAAGAAATACTTGAATGATTATTGTAAATTATGCATCCTGCGGTACTAGATAATGCAGATTTATTTTAAAGAAGTATTTTGCCCTACCGTGGCCGTGTGGATAATACACACAAAGTGGTAAAAGACTGAAGTGGGAAGATCCCAGGTTCGGGCCTCATCGCGAGGCTGTCGATCTAACGGTCTGGAGTTTGTGCCGATTTTCTCCCACTGTCGATCGCTTCTAACGCGAGTACGCGTTAGAAGCCCTTTAAGTCCTCCCCCCACCCACATCCTACGCAGATCGCCCATACGTAAACGTTGCCACAACAACACTAGCAATTAGAGAAGTCTTTCTTAAAGTGGGCGACGACACCCTCCACCTTCGAGGGTGCTGGCGATTTTTAAGATTTCCAGGGGGAGGGGGATATCAGTAGAATGCTCAAAGAAAATTAGGAGGCGTTAAGGTAGTGTAGAGGGGCGACAGCAGTCCAATTCTGTCTTTTAAAACTCGACATTCAATCGGCTTGGCACGTAAACTGTAGTTTTCTTTGTATTTAAAACTGAATGTGTTTGTGTTTTAAGGCAAATCTGCACGCGGGGTATCTGCCTAGGATGAGGGGTGCCTTGCTTGGAGGACTTTCTAAGGGGTTCTAGCGCGTATTCACGTTACATCTGGAGAAATCCTACCAAAATTCCAGACCGTTAGATCGACAGCAGCGTGATGGGACCCGAACCCGGGACCTTCACACCTCGGCCGTCTACCATTTTCAGTGGGCATAACCACTGTGTCATGGTGAGGCGCATTTAAAACTGAAATTAAATACCTCGTTAAATCAAAGAAGCGGGTTGTACACTTGCGTACTTGATACTTTTTACAAATTGCTTAGATGCGAATCTGGAGTGATGCGAATCTGTAGCTTCAAGACGATGATTTAAGCTTGATTACAATAAAATATGCGGCTTCTGCTATCGTAGCCAAACTGCTACTCTACAAAAGAATGCTGGCAGCCATGAACTTAATAACTCTCCCCCAATTTATCAGTGGTATCCTTCTGTAGCAATCACTTGATTATTCGCTGTGGACAGTTGGAAAACATCCACGATGCTTTTGAGGAACGATTAAGGGACATTGCCCGGCACAGGTAGAGCATTTGCAAACAAGCCCATAGTTCACATGTGGACATATTGTCTGCCAATCGAGCGATAGCCCGTGATAGTCACGAGTGTAAGCGAAATTTCGTCTATGCGTTTTTGAGTGACTCATAAATTTTTCAAAAAAAAAAAAAAAAAAAACACACAAGTTGAGATAAATATGGGAATTTTTTTTTATTGATCACGACACAAATGATTTATAATAAACCCATTTGCGATCGGATATTTTTGCGATTTTCTTCGATTTTTGCTAATACGGGCAATAATATATAAATTTCTGATGTCAACTTCTTGCACGAGGAATGATTTCTTTTAAAATACGTATGCATAAAAATTGAAATGTCAACACCCTATTGGGTCATGTTAAAATATTGTGTGGAGTTTAGGTTCAGTACTCGCGAATAAAGGCTAGGAAAAATAAATAACGTTTTCGACTGACAGCGAAAAGGCCGCCCCAAAAAAGGACACTAGGCATACATGGGGTTAAGGACTATGTTTTATATGAAATGGAGATAAGAAGTTTGCCTTGTATTGTAATACTTTTTGGTCCGGCAGTGAACGTATTGATTATAGATGAAAGTTAAGAGCTTTTTCCTGCTTTGTGTCCATTGCTACAGAAGAACAAACGGAGAGACTACTCCAAATGACGCAACGCTGAAAGTGCAGCCGTTGCCATCTTTTGATTTAACTATCGGTATCATGGCGGCCGATCGAATCGCCGATCCTGTGTCAAGCATAAGGTGATCAGATTTTTGTAGTCAGAATCGGGGACATGTCCCCGATTCTGACAACGAAACTGGGGACATTTATAATTAATGGTATTAATGGTTATAATTAACAGTAATTTAATTGAAAAACAATGCAATAATTAAAAATTGTCCCCAGTTCCATTTTTACATTCTGGGGACAATTTGAAAAACGTCCTGAAAATGGGGACTGTCCCCGGAAAATGGGGACGTTTGGTCACCTTAGTCAAGCAGCCAGCTGTGTCAAAGAGCTGTGTCCATTGGCTGTGTAACACGCGATCGACAATACGATCTACTGGTAGTTCAATCGAGCGATGGCTGCATTTTTTGAACATTCAGCAGTCTACCTAGCTGTTCTGCAGAAACGTATAATGAAAAAAAATTCGGAGGGAAGCAAACGGTAAAAAAAAAAAAGCAGAATGTTTCACAAAATGACTTTATCATTATCATTTAGTTATAAAAATCAAAATTTCGGCCTTAAATAGGTCCTTGCTGTTCTATATCGTTGCTCGTGTCAGAATAAAGTGTTTTTCACCGTTAACGTTGGGGACCTCTGGCAGTCGCGCTGGTCTGCGCACCTTTCGCTGTTTACCGCCATACGAGTGGTTTGGTCTCGGGTTGGAATCCCGCTAGTCCATGGACGTATGTGCTTCCGAATAGTGCAACGTACTTTTGTAATAAAGTTGTACTTAGGAGCAAAGTTGAGATAAAGTCCATAAAAGAGTTGTAGATCTTGATAAACGCTCACCTCCCAATGTCGAAATGTCCGTTGTAAGTAAGTTAAATTCAGTAAAAGTTAATTCTCTTGGTTGTTTTTGTGTAGTAAATATATGAGTTATCGGTACGACAGTGTCAAGGACATTATCTATTTAATACATTACGCTCATGTAGCGTTTCTTTGATATTTGAAAAGTAAATTCTCTTCAGCAAGTAAATGCAACAGTGGCGCATCTAACAGTGACGTTTGCGTTAATTTACTTTCATAAAACTTAATACACTTTTTCAATTTGAATAATGTATTCTTGTTACTTTCCGAACATGTACCATGTAAGGAAAGTATTGTAATCATGAAAAAATTCGAATTCGAGATTTTGGTGTATTGACTCGTTTTGAGGTCTTCTGAATTCATTTATGCTATTTTTACGAGATGTGTGTGTGTGTGTGTATGTATGTGTGTTTGTGAGTGAACATGATAGCTCCTGAACAGGGCATGCGATTAAGCTCAAATTGGGTCTACATGTTATAAACCACCGTCGCAAGACCGGTATTGATTTGGGTGTGTATAGGACTTACAGTTTTTCTACAGGGCTACGACAAAGATTTCTTTTACATTATGGCCTATGGAGGAAAATTTTGGAAAGTGCGCTAGCGTTTAAACGGTACATTCGATTGAGCTCAAATTGGGTATACATGTTATAAACGACCATTGTAAGACCGGTATTGATTTTGATGTTTATAGGACTTATAGTTTTTCTACAGGGCTACGACGAAGATTTCTTTTACATTATGGCCTATGGGGAGAAATTCTTGAAAGTGCGCTAGCGTTTAAACGGTACATTCGATCGAGCTTCAATTTGGTATATATGTTTGAAGTATTCATCGATTAAAATTTATTTAAATGCTTGGTAATGATCTTAATCGTAAGTGTTCGGAAAGTCGAGTGGAGTCACTCCAGATTTTTTTTTTTTTTTTAGAATTCCTTCAAATTTCGTTTGTCAAAGTAAATTTATAGTTCACATATGAATTGGCAAGTAACGCAATAAACCAGCAAACAAACACTATCAAACACAAAGCATCATTTAAAGCAAAACGACGGTGCGGAAACTATCATGACCCGCACCATTATTTTAAAAAAGTGCTTCTAGGAGACAGCTATGCAATTTACTGTACATGAAATTAGCCATTTTTCTTCTGTCAGGTGTTGCGTTTAGAAACCTCGTTTATTTTGAACGCCCGCACTAAACCGAACGGCAACTAACGACAAAACATGTAAAATTTCTGATTTACGGTCGGTCGTAAGTATAAACATAAATCAAATTTCACAAAAAGCTCACTGTTTTCTCATTTTCCATTCATGCATAAAATAAAACTCTTTTCGGTACATATTACTTTCATGCGAAGTCATAACTTTTCTCAATTTTTGCACTACCAAAATACGAGCACAAAGAGAAAAAGAAATCTTAATAATCACTTTCATATCTCGGTAACTGTTACGAAGCATTTTCGTCATTTGAGAGTTTTTAACTGTAAATCGTACTCTAAACTGAAAGCAATCTCTCCGGTCTATCGGTCTCTTAGCAACCGTGGCGGTCGCCTGGAAACAGGCAATAATATTGTATTCCGCTGTTCGAGTCGAAATGAGTTGCATATGAGTTGTACGCTTATTGTTTTGGGATATTGAATGTACGGAATCACTTTCTAAATGCCTTCAAAGTGGCTATAGCTTTGGAATTATTTTGACGTTTGAAGAACATCTGGAAAGCGGAAAAAATTCCGACGGTGAAGGTTTATATATTTTTGTTGCAAAATAATTTTATATTGTTCCACATCGTTGATTTATGACTGCGTGCTTGTGTTATGGCCTGCACGAGGGGCATCTGCCTGAGTGGGAGGGGTGCCTTGAGGGGAGGACTTTTTAACCTTTTCACTAGGAAATATTTTTTCCGAGAAAAAAAAATGAAACAAATTCTTTAATATATCAATTACGATACAAATATCGACGAATTGGTGAAAAAATGCAAAATGATTCTGATTGCCAATAATCAAGGAATAACAGTGGAACATGCATTCCTATTTATACAAAGCATGTTTATCCCCTTAGGTCCCAGCGGTAGCGAAAGGGTTAAAGGAATGTAGATCAGCGTTTCTCAACCTGTGGGGTGCGACCCCCAATGGGGGCGCAGAGCCTTTGCAGGTGGGGGGGGGCGAGAAAAACCAAAGATCAAGTAGTGATGCATATTTTTAAAAATTCATCTTATTTATCCTCATTTTTACTCAAAAATATATCCATTTTCGCTTAAAATGTTCATTCAAACTTTACTGATAACATTATTTTGTCGAAAATTCGATTAAATATTCATTGTTAAAGGTTAAAAAACTGAATGTATGCTGAAAAATGCGAGGGGGGGGTGCCACCGTAAGTTAGCCTTTGTAGGGGGGGGACGACGTTAAAAGGTTGAGAACTGCTGATGTATATGTATTCATGTTACATCTGGAGGAAAGCGTCCCGAACTCCAGACCGTTCGATCGACATCCGCGCGGGAGGCGCGAACCCTGGACCTTCGCACTTCAGTCATCTACCGTATTCAGTGTCTTAACCTCTCGGCCATGGTGGGGCCTGCTGGATTGGTTACATTTTAAGAAAATTTTCATTTGTTGACCCTCTGAATGTTTTGAAAAACTAAGGAAACAGGGTTGTTGACTTCCAAGGCCGTAACCGGTACAAAATTTCCGGTCGGGGGTGTTTAGTTTTATATTTTCATGGTTGGAATTTTATCTTCGAATGTGGCAATCTGTAGCGTCCATCACAAGCAAAAAAACTGCGCCCTCTCTCTTAATAAAAACGACATAGATCACTTCGTTTGTAAGGCCATGCTTAAAATTTTTTATAAAATAACTATTGATGACTAAGTCATTTTATTTGTCAACACCCTTTATTGAAAAATGTGTCCCAAAAATGCGACAAAAAAAAGTGACATAAAAGTATGTTACATAGTTTTACATGTATTTAAATGCTATTAGTTCACAACAGCTTTAATCTATTGTTACACTATTTCGTAAGCTGTAGAATATGCTTCACATGTATTTTTTATCTATATTTAAATACTATTAGTTCACAACAGCTTTCACCTATTGTTACACTATTTCGTAAGCTGTAGAATAGGCTTCACATGTATTTTTCACATATATTTAAATACTATTAGTTCACAACAGCTTTAATCTATTGTTACACTCTTTCGTAAGCTGTCGAATTTGCATCCCATGTATTTTTCTATAAATGGGTTACACTCATAAAAATTTTCAACTTAGGGTTACCATTAGAAATACGCAAAAGATGAGCGATAAAATGACGAAGTCAATGAATATCGTTTTAATATGGCAATCATGAAACTAAAAAAAGAGGGGGGGGTTCAGGGGGACCTACCCCTGACGAGGCTCGAACAGCCGAGTTTTTTTATAGAGCAAGAGCCAGCGACCGCTAGACCTTCGTCATAGTATAAGCAGCTGCACAGTGAAAATTCCGCATACAGGGACCTTGCTAAAGGGGGGGGGGAGGGTACAGAGGGAGGGGTCTCCCCCCCCTCTTACACTCGCAAAATTCTATTAAACTTGGCAAGATCAGATACCTACCTTGGCAAGATTGGTGAAAAAATTTTAACGAAAGCGATAATTTGCTTTCTGGTACACTTGGCAGAATGACGCAAATCCAGTTTGCAAAAGTAAAATGTTAGTAATATAGTAGTTGATAAAAAAAAAAAGTAAGTAAGGTAAAAACCGATATTTGACTTGGCAGTTTATCCACATCTCTCCCCCAGACCCTCCCACCCCTCCAAAAAAAGTCTTAGCAATAGGCCTGCATGATACTTACCTTTTCCACAGTTTGGACCCTTCCCGACTTTTTTGTTCGTCTGGGTAAAAAAGATATAAAAATGTTTGAGTGTACGAATAAAAAATTGACATGGCCGAGAATCTAAAATGTGAAGTGAAAGCAGTGTTCAGTGGCGGTCGAAATTTTTTTGGTACAGGATTATTTAAGAAAATGCTACTTTGACAGAAATAAAATGCATACTAAAGTAATGTAGTTTTTGGGGGAGGGGCTAATTTAAGAAATAAGCTTATTTTAGCCAATCAAACGTACAATAATGTAGCAAAATGTTCCCCTAGAGCAATTCTTTTTTTTTTCCTTGGGAGGTGGGGGGGGGAATCCCCTTAGCACCACCTCTGTTACTCTTGAAACTTGCAATTCGTATTGGTTTAGCAATGTAGCTGATTCTATAAGAGAAAAACCAGGTCGCGTCCGCCGACCTGGCAGTTCGTTGTTTTCCGTGGCTTTTTCTAAAACTTTCCGTAAATACGGATTAGGACTTCTTAGAAAGTCTCCCACGGAGGGCAATCCCACCCCGGCATAGATCCCTAGCGTAGATAATTGGCAGCCCACATTTCCATTTCTGTAAGAGAAAACTTACTCGCACAACAACACGAAACATTTATCCAAATAAAGTTATGCATTCCTTCATCCTATTAATCTAAAATAACAAAATTAAATTAAAATTCGTTACATTCTTTCTTCCTTGTATTGCTCATAATAAAAAAAAAAATGAAAAGTTGGTATCATAAAATTATACAATGTTTTTCAAAGTATCTTTTAATTCGAAATATTTAGAAATCATTTTTTTGCACACATTCAATCTGACAAATGTTATGATACTGCTGTTGTCCAGCTAAATATTTTGCTCCGAACTGAGCCTCAAAATAAATGATCACTATCCGGGAGTCAGCCGGACTCATCTATCCTTTGGAACTCCATTTATCGAAGTACAATTAGGAATCGCTCCCACGTCAGCTTAGGCTATTGAGTAATGAACACTCTCTCCACGTCTCCAGCCATAAAGGTAATGAGATGAGACTGTCATTTATTAAAGGATGACTTTCCCGTCTGCCTAACACGGTTTTCTCATGAACGCTTTATTTTGGTGGTATATTGAGATGAAGGCATTTATTTGGGACCGAAGGACGTGTTTCCCTATGACCAGGTGTATTTGTTAATTTCCGCCGTTTCTCATAGATGGCGTTACGCACAACTGGGGTGAATAAAAATGGCTGATTGTTTTTCGTCGGACTAAAGTGACTAGACCAGAGGTTCCCAAACTGGGTGCCACGAGCGTATGTCAGGGGTGCGGTGGAGATAATCAAGAAAAGTGTTTTGGTGGAATATAATCCAATAATTTCCTCTGAACCGGTATCCCCAAGACGATCATTAAATGGGCTCAAATAAAAATATTTCAGTCCAGTTCAAGACTGTCCTGTAGCCTCTCTTTTATAGGAACTCTCTGAAATGGGGGTACTGTCAAATTTCTATATCCCTTTCCCAAGAGAGCACTTTCTTGATAGTTAGCCCTATCAACAAACAAACAAAAAATAACGTAAAATGCATCCAAACTGCTTCATTCTAACCTTCCTATTGATATTGCTTTAGAGGAAATCTGCCGCGAAATGTTTTTAGCCTAAAACGAGCGCCGCGAAATGTTTTTAGCCTGACAAGGGTGCCGCGGGGAAAAAAAGTTTGGGAACCTCTGGTCTAGACACTTTAGTCTGACCAAGGAATTGGACAGACTATGATCATCTACGTCACATATGGGCAACTTCCGGCTTGCGGGCCGGATGCGTTCTGCCACGGCTTTTAATCCGGCCAGCGGAACATACCAAAACCACTTATCAAACCCACGTAAACCATTCAAAATCCCATATAAATCCCAATTATGCAACTCACGACTTCGCTAACATCCTGAAGTTTGGCCCGCGACTTCCCTCACACCCTACAGTTTGGCCCGCAACTTTTCCTTAAAGGTTGCACATACCTGATCTACGTATTCTAAGAGAGTTGCACGAAATGTGCCTCTGGAATTTGAGCCGTAATCATTAAGTTTATGTTGTGCGCTAGAAAGGGATTGCATCACGATTCTTCGCTGACGTCTTAACACACTGGGCTTACCACGGCCGATCAGTGCTGTTATGATTTTGCCCTACCCCAAAAAACCCAACTGGATTTTTTCAAAATTTCAACTTTAATTACAAAGATAATGCATCTCTTAATATCAGCACACCACTTGTGAAGTTTATAAGCAGCCCCCTATCTACCCCCACACCACCACTACCTAAGGAAAAAAAAAATTGGACTTCACATAGGCATAAAAACTTTCTAGAGAAAATTATTATGCCTATCTGAATTAAAATGAATAAGGATTTTTTAACCATAAAAAATCATTAGTTTAAAAAGTTCTAATTAAGCACTAGTATATCACTATTAAGATTATTACAAACCATGATTGGGGTTGTTATTGCTATTGATTTATAATTTTTTTAGGTATGATTAACATAATTGTAATTAGTTATTACTATTAATTTAACCATTTTTCATTTATAATTGATTTTTGTAATCAATTAGTTGCTTTAAGTTGTATACGGTAATAAGAAAAATTTTTGGCAAATATTCTGAAACCTCATCTCTTCCTCTGAAAAAACCCAGATAAAAGCCGAAAAACCCTGATAAAACCCCCCAAACCCTGAAAAAACCCAGTGGGTTGGGTGTTTTCTGAAAAAACCCGGGTTTGTAACAACCCTGCGGCCGATAGAGTGGTATGGCGATTGTGCATATGGCGAATCTGAACTCTTCCTTGAAAAAAAATGTATGCATGATACGAAAAGAGTGGACACCTCTGAATTAGAATTACGCCGTTACTTACTTAACTGATGGATACCAGATAGTACCTAAAAGTAGAAAAGAACTAAGCAAAGAACACTGTTGTCAGGTTACGTTACGATTTCCTAATCATTTCTTTCCGTTTCTTTTTTAAAGAAAGAGAATCTGACGCGAACACCCCATGACTTCCTCTTATGTCTATAACACATTTTTGAAGTAAATCATTCAAACTTATTTCATTCGATTGTGACATACGATATTTGGATTACATTAATTTTTGGCGATTTCTCGACATATATAAGAGATACATCGCCAAGCTGTGTTCAGCCGCCACATCGCCATAAATCTCACTTTCGACTCTAAATGGGGTGATATTTTAAAGAAAGTCGCTATGCTTAGGGAGAGGGCTTTCCTTTCCTGAATTATGAAGTAGTTCGGGATTACAATACTTCATTTTGCAAGGAGGCAAAAATAAACCAACAAAAGGATCTGCGCGCCTGAGTTTTTTTCCAATTCAGCATTCGCATTCTTCCTTCTCTTTCAAATACCTCTATCCGAAGGAATTTTGATTATTCTCTTTTCCCGGCTTTCAAAAGAAGGTGCGAATAAGATACGCTAGATCACTCAAGTATAGGAGTGCTCTAGCAACTGAATATCGTAGATATGCTATGTATATATATATATATATATAGATATACACACACATATATATATATATATATAGATATACATGTGTATATATATATATATATATATTATATATATATATATGGGTGAATATTAATGTTTCGGAACTGGAAGGAATATTAGGAGTTGAATAGAGATCTGAGACGAGCTAAGCTCGAGACAGGTCCCAAACCAAAACCTTCTCTATGTAGAAGGCCTAACAACTGAAACTTTGACGTCATCACTAGATCTTCTTAAATGACGTCATCACAGTCGCATCTTCAAAAAGTAGAACTATTTAAAATTTCTGGTGGATGCTACAAATATTTGAAAATACCTTAAATGAAAGATAAAATTAAAATACCTTTCTGATAAAAAATAATTCATTGTGATCTACTTCTGTATCATATTATACACTTAGTGATGGTCAAAAATTGCCACTTGTAGTAAAATTAATTTTTCATTTTAAATCATTAAAAAGTTTTACGAGTGAGAAAATTCACCACAAATTTAAAATAGATATACTCTGTGAAATAAAAACAATAATGACGTCATGCAAGAAGATCTAGTGATGACGTCAAGGCTTCAGTTGTAAGGCTTTTCATATGAAGGGGGTGTTGCCCAAACTGGGCTCTGTCATTCACCGTCGTAGTTGGGATCGGGGTCATGAGGCATTTCTGATTTATTCAACAAATTCCTTGAAATTAGATTAAAAATAATTCATTTAAGGAATACGCGAACTACTCATTATATTAAAGAAAAATCTGATGCCGACTTTTCACGTGACTCTGTTAGATTCGTTCGGGCTGAGATTGCAAGTTCTTGGGCTCGAACGAGCTAGGGATTTAAAAAAAAAAACTTGCCCCAACTCTTCCCCAGTAGTGATATGTGATTAGAATGACAACTAAAACGTGTTTATGATATCGGTCTGACTGCCAGTCTGTGCCACACTTCTACAATATGCATCTACGTTGTAGGATGCTTTACTGCAGAGTTCCTTAAACTGTGGGTCGCGACTCCAATTGGGGTCATAGGACCTGCTTCAGGGGTCACCAAAAATGTTGGCCATTTTGATGGTTCTTCAACTTACATTAATTGTTCTACATTTTCGCCTTTAACCGCCATAAAATCAAAGTGCTGATCCAATCTATCGCTGATCCAAAACTAAGAGAAAGAATAGTTAATCAGTTTAAACACCGAAATTCTCGTTTGAGGCAGGGAATCTATGAAAAATGGGAGTATTCATTGACAGACATCTTTACATATATTTCACTTCATCATAACTCTTTCCGCAGAAAGCGATTTTACAGGCTAGGAATCTTCTAAATTCATCCACAATATGAGAGTAAGCATTTTAAGTCCAGTGACTGATTGAAATGATAATCTTGTTAATAGAGCCAGGGTCTGATTTACGGCAGGGCATTCAGGGCAAACGCCCGGACCCCCAACAAAAGAAGGGGCCCCTAAATTACTTTTCTTTAAAAATTTTCGAATTTTTATTTTAATTTAAAATAAGAGACAGATAAGCTAATTTTATGAAAAATAGTAGCAATAATAAAGACTCTGTATGAAAGGAGTGATAATTTTTGTTTAAAGAATGCTCTCATATATGCACCCACAGAAGGGGCTAACCCCTTCTGTGGGTGCATTCTTTAAACAAAAATTATCACTCCTTTCATACAGAAAGAATGGTTGCACCGGACTATGCGTATTCCATGAGTTCATGGAATAAAATGTACAATAAAGACTCTGTTACTATTTCATAGCGCTAGGCAGTATTAGTAACTAAGGAACAAAGAAAGAACACCGCGCCTTTATTTCACTGCATCATAACTCTTAATGTAGAAAAACGGTTTTTACAGGCAAAGAAATTTTCTAAAAGCGTTCACAAGCGAAATGGGTGTAAACATGACATGTCCAATGACTGATTGGAATTATATACTCTTGTTAACGCAGACAAAAATTTATATCTGTGAAGCCAAATTGGTGGCTTTGTCGACAAAAAGAAAAAGGAAAGGAAAGAAAATGGGGGGGGGGTCTCTGATATGTAAAAAATCTTGAGTGACACCACTCGACTTTCCGAACACTTACGATTAAGATCATGACCAAGCATTTAAATAAATTTTAATCTATGAATCATTCAAATATATATAGCAAACTGAAGCTCAATCGAATGCGCCGTTTCAACGCTAGCGCACTTTCAATAATTTCTCCCCATAGGCCATAATGTAAAAGTAATCTTTGTCGTAGCCCTGTAGAAAAACTATAAGTCCTGTACACATCAAAATCAATACCGGTCTTACGATAGTTGTTTATAACATGTATACCCAATTTGAGCTCAATCGAATGTACCGTTTAAACGCTATCGCACTTTCAAGAATTTCCTCCCATAGGCCATAATGTAAAAGAAATCTTTGTCGTAGCCCTGTAGAAAAACTATAAGTCCTATACATATCAAAATCAATACCGGTCTTACGATGATGGTTTATAATATGTATACCGAATTTGAGCTCAATCGAATGTTCCGTTTAAACGCTAGCGCACTTTCAAGAATTTCCTCCCATAGGCCATCATGTAAAAGTAATCTTTGCCGTAGCCAGAAAAACTATCAGTTTTGTATACACCAAAATCAATACCGGTCTTGCGACGGTGGTTTATAACATATATACCAAATTTGAGCTCAATCGAATGTCCCGTTTAGGAGCTATCGTGTTCACTCACATACACACACACACACACACTACATACATCATACATCGTAAAATAGCATAAATGAATTCAGAAGACCTCAAAACGTGTCAATACACCAAATTCTCGGATTCGAATTTTTTCATGATTACAATACTTTCCTTACATGGTACATGTTCGGAAAGTAAAAAGGGTACACGAGACATTATTCTTTTATCCATGCCATTAAAAAAATCGTTTTTTTTTTGTATTATTAGTTTATTCAAGAACATTGCTAAATTTAAAATTTACAGTTTTCTTCTTTTTTAACAAAAGTACATGGATGGAAGATTTATGTATTTTTAAATTTAAACTCTACAGTAAGCTTTATTCAGAAAGAATCTTTGTGTCAGCTGTCAAAAACAATTTTAAAATAGATGAATTTTTAAAAGTTCCATATTAGAACACATATCCAAAACAACTCAACCAATGTAAAATTTCAACTATAACTTCCATAGAAGTCAATCTAACGAGCGGAAAGTAGGAGACATACCTTTTTTCAAAAGAAAGTACGTAACTCCAAATAATCTTTCTTGAACTTCCAGGTGAAGAGCCATAGTTCTTGTTATTAAAAAAAACCCAAGATTAACTCATTATTTAAAGCGGAAATTATAAACTAATTATTGTTACTCCGAACTACCTCAAAAAGCAGGTTTATGCATTAATTACTTCGCAGTAAGAAAAATACTTTATTTTTTGAAAGAATTCTTCCGCATTGTTCTGTTTCCATCAAGGGTTCAGAATACTTTCTAGATGAGAAAAGGAAAAAAAAATGGTCACAATTTTTTTTTAGATGTCCCTTGGGTATTTTTTTTTTTCTTTGAGCAAGAAGGTATAAGTTCATTTCCTCACAGAAGAGAGTCTTTGCATTTCCACCGAACAAAAGATCGTAATTAAAAATGATTGTTCCAAATATACAGTTGTGTGGAATTAGTTTTGTTTTGTAGAAGAAGAGGCTTTGTTAGAGGGATTTGAATTATGTTCTGAATGAAATTCTTATATGATATTTACAAAAAAAGTTTTGTATATGAATAATGTAAATAAGTTTTGGTTGGTTGGTGTTTAATGGCACAATGTCCAAAAAGGACATACTGCGCCGAATAAGTTTTAAATTTAATAATTTTTAAATTAAAGTAGTAAATAAGTTTTAAATTAGTTATTAAATTGACGAAAATATACAGGATGTTCATAATTAAAACTTTCCAATCGGTAAACAATCGATTCCCAAAAGCTACTCGTCAAAATTCCACAAAATTTTACTGGGATCACGGGGAAGACAAATTTGTTTGGGAAAAAAGAGTTTAAAAAACCACCAACAGCTGAAATTTTACATTTTCGCGGGAATAAAATAACAAGGTAACATTTCCGAGCGAAGAAAACGGTGATCATGTTGTGAAGCGAATGCTTTACATCACTGCGCCGTTGGCGCATTTGCATGACGGACACCCCGTGTGTCAATGTTGATGAATAAATTGTTAGGGCTAACACCTGACGTTATATGTAAAGGATCAATTGAATGAACTGTCAGTGAAGTTTAAATTTTTATAGTTTTTTACTTCCTTGTACATACTAAAGGAGGTATTGTAATGGCGATAAATTTTGGTATAAATATTTTCTCGAAAAAATCGATTTGAAACATTCAGGTTTTGGGAAATGAGTATTGAATGTCTATAAAGAGCGTCGAAAATTAATTTCGATGAATGTAAGTAACTTTTTTAGTTAGCATCCTAAACAGATATACCGACGAATACAGAAATATTTACATGGGGAGGCTTATTCAAAAGAGGAAAAAAAATTTCGCCGACCCATGCAAAATGTACAATAATTAAAATGTTAACCTGCAACAGCGTAAGTGGGAGGGGCTAATTTATGTAATTTTTTCCCAAATTTCC